>JBCJKH010035700.1:0-21388 GCA_039877255.1 Loriculus beryllinus
AATGTAAACTGCATGTAAAGCTACCCTAGAGCACCAGCTTCCACGGAGAATATTCCAGTGTGCTTTAAAATTTACCGAGTCAGAAGTAACACACAGTATGTACTCTTTTCAACTATATGTTTAAACTAATTTAATTAAAAAACCTTGAAATAGATTGGTTTTCACATAACGTAAACAGCAAGCTCTTTGTAGAAATGCTTTTCATAATTAAAATAAATAAATAAAAGCCTAGCCTCATACTTTCCTGTATTCAGTCACTGCAAACCAAGGCACTGGTAGAGTGTAACTTCAAAGAATAACAAATTTTGGGAATGAACAAAGCTATAAAACTTTTCTGAACTAAAAGTATTCACAGCCACATAAAAAAAGAAATGGATTATTATTATTAATTTAATTATTATTAATTCAGAGTTCACTGGCAAGCTCAGTGTTGTAATGAGCTGTAATCTACTGATTAAGTTCCATTAAGAACACTAGCGATGGCTTTATCAAAACAGCACTCAAAAGAAGCTGCAGTTATGAATCTCATAGTGACCATGGGTGGACTGTGCATACCTGAGCATGTAGTAAACATGGGGCAACATTTAGAGAGGGGCTAGTCTGTAGGATCAGGTTTTGAGTCATCCTTGGATTCTGTTTGCTGCTTTTTCCCATTTCCTTGAGTGCTGTGTTTTGGAAACATGGTGCTTCAAAGAAAAACCTTTGAGAAGTTCAGGTTGAATGTGTGTTTGAAACCTTCCAGCAGAGCTTTTAATCCAGTAGGATTCCACGTCACAGAATGCTTCACCATCTATCAGACCATTGGTCATGGCTGTTCATTAAATGAAAATGCAAAATAAATCTACAGTGCAGAGATGCAACATACCCAATTAAATATTCCAGTACAATGTGCTAATGATAAGAAGTGAATGTCACTGGGGGACAGCCTGTATGATGTCAGAATACAAATCCTAGCATATGACAAAATGTATGATTCTTATCATAGGCCAGGAGGAAGAATAGGACTGGTCCTGTCCTGATGCCAGGTGTCTCAGAGGAGGTGGCAGTAGGGACACATGGGGTGTGGATAAAGGCTTGGGGACTTCTGTGGATCAGAGTACAGTTAAAGTTGGAACCCTTAGACTGTGTGCATCTGATTTCCTTGACTCTTGATAGAGGAAAGTCTGACCATTCCTGGGTGAGTTCTTTGCCATACAAGCAAAGTATCATAATTTTTTTTTTAAATGTGGTTGTGTTACTATAAAAGAACAATACTGAAGAAAGAAAGTGATAAGCAAATAATGATGGGTGTTTTAAGTGACTGAGGGACTGTCAGGTCCCTGTGTCTTTGTGTAGAGGTTTAATGGCTATGCTGTGAAGAGGGATGGCCTCTTTAAGGGACTCTCTTCTTGGCAAGGTTAAACCAAATGAATGGCAATAACTCCGCAGCTACAGCTAACTAAAGCAACTTACAGACAGGTGTTATAATTTCATTAAAGCTTTGGCAGTTGGGGCAATCTAAAGAATATAAATGGACAGAGGTGAGTAATCTTAAATAAGTTTCATGAAATCAAAGAAAATATTTAATGAAGTTACTTGCAAGAAGCAATTTAATGAGCTATCTTGAGACAAGCAAATTAATGGATATTTAGAATTTTAGATGTGTAAACAATTCTACCTTTTCTACCTATTAGAAAGGTTAATGTTTTTTTTTTTTTTGAGAATTAGTCTGATAAAATCTATACTTAAAATTAAAACATTGCTATCCTAAGTTATATATTTCAATAACCCATCAATCTTGTGTCATGTGAAAAAGCTTTCTTACTGTTAATGTTTCAGATGCATACTTTAGCTACCTCAGATAGGTGTTTTAGCTTGATTGCTAGTTGGTAACTTTCTTTTAGTTTTTGATTGTATGTTTTGCTCTTTAAAGAAGTCAGGTGCTTAGGTGAGGGTTGTCTGAAGGGCTTCATGTTCTTAAAACAGAGAAAATGGAGTAGAGTTAAATTTTAGAATGTTGCAGAATGCTGGACTTTGAGATTTCTGTGGATTTACATATATGGAAATTTCTCTCTATTTCTTTCCATTATTTTAATAAACGCAGATAACACATCCCTGTCATGACTCAGCTGAATGAAATATTAACTAATGCCATCCTTTAACTCAATTTTGCATTCCTTAGATTTTAATAAAGGTGTAATTTCTTGACATGCAGCATATTAAAACATATTTAGTAAGGTTCTAATCAGCTATGAGTTCTTCTCCCTCTCCTTTCAAATGAGTCCAAACACTCTTTATATGTATATGTATGTACACATAAATGTGCGTATAGCCCACTTAAATCTTTAAAGCACGGACATACTTGATGTAGACTGAATCATCATTAAAAACCACACTAGTAATACAGTAGTATAAAGCCTAAGGTGGTGTTATTACCAAATTTATGTTCAGGCACAACTATTACAATCATTTCCCAGTATAGAGAGATTAGTCTTGTACTTTGTTCTCCCAAACCTACATTACTTCCTAGACCTCCACAACTTTCAGGAGCTGAAGACAAATCTTGTTGCTCTCCAAAATCCAGGACTCCTCTTTCCCCAGCAATATTCTGGATGAGAGGAGAGCTATTGTGCTACCAAGGTCTCTGGAGGGAAGTAAGGAGAAATGTGGAAGCATGGAGGCAGGGAGTAGAATGAAAGATAGTGGGGAAGTTCTGGAAAGGGACCCCAACCCTGGGGGCAGGCCACTGCAAGCGTGATGCTAGGTATGACCTATTACCACATATCACTGCTGTAAGAGGGAGTTAAAGCAAAGCAATGTGCTCAAACTATGTGCCATTTCTATACAGCTGAATATGGGTTAGAACCAGGTGGAAGCTTCATGGCCAAAAGTGATATTGTAGCAAATTGGATGGAAATTACCAGCTTCCGCTCCTGCCCACCCCCAAATATGGTAAAGAAGTAAATGGGTAGATTTTTTTCACATAATTAGTAGGGAAATATATGCTTAACTGATACATGACATGTTCACCTAGTGACTTGGGGAATTCCTTCTTGGAGCAAGAAGAAAACTTTCCACACCTCAATTCCAATGTGTCATCAAGTGACAGTAAGGGTGCAGTTATTTTATGTCACCAATATTTCTTTCTTTTCAGTGAGTAAACAACCCAGAGATAAAATTACTCCAAGGTTTTATGTGGATAAAGAATGGCGGAATAGCTCACCTGGTATCGCCCTCTTTGGTGATAGTTTTTAGGCTGTTGGTTGATCTGTGACTAGTGCCAAGTGATTTATATTCATATGCACTTTTTTTTCTAGTTTTGAAACCTTTTTTTCCCCCACAGGGTGCTCTTGAGAGTAATATAACAACATGCATAGGATTACTCTGTCAGCAAAGAGTATGTTCTGCCTTCCCTCCCACATCGGAGACCCATATGCTTTCAGTGACAGTGAAAGAGTTAAATTTCAGAGTACTGAAGGATGCTGGCCTTTGGAAAGTAATCATGGACTACAATAATTATTGATACTTAAAAGATGAAAAATGTGCACAGGACACAATTATTCCAGTACACAGAAATGTCACAGGATAAACTGCTACTGTATCCTGTCATTCCTGCCATGGACATTTAGATATAGATCCTCAGTGGGATGTAGAGACAGAAATAGCTCAGCAAGGCTGGGGCTGGCCTTGGGTCCACTGGGATGTGCTCTCAGGTGAGGGGTGTAAAAGCTTACCAAATTATTGAGCACCTTCAGACCTTGCCTTGGGCTGTATGCTTGGAAACATAAGTGGTGTGCTGTGCTTGATTAGTGTCAATATTTTAAAACGAGGTGGATGTTAATGCAACAAAATACAGTTGGATTTTTTTTTTTTTTTTTTAACACAATGTGAAAGGAAGTCTCTAAAATAATAGGAGATGTTAATGAGCTCTCTACAAGAGGCTGAACTCGGGATGCTTATAATCTTTTAGTGTGTGTTTGTGGCTGTTCTTAAAAAATGAACAGACTTTTCAGATTTCGGACTATTTTTCTTTCCCTTCTGATCTGGCCTTCCTTCCTCCCCACATACCCCGAGTTGCCAGCTTCCATTCTCCACTGTGATCCTAGAAAGCTTGAAGGCCTGGATCAGAGAATATTTTGGGTTTTTTTTTTTTTTTTTTTTTTCCCCTCAAAAGAAAGTAGGCAATGAAAAATAATTAAAAGATATCAAGAAACAGCTGGGGAAAAAAAGTCATACAGATCTTACGTGCAGACAGTGATGGTCTAAGTAAGTAAGATCATGGTTTATTGCGGAATTATACCCATGAGAAGTATCCGAGTCTTGCACACAGGTATAATTTAGCAAGAGGCAACAGCCTGCACGCACGCCGGTGTACACAGCGGTTTTTATCCCACGCTGGCAACACTTCATCCCCCCTATCTACACAAGGGTGCATGTGCTTCATGCGGCTGCATGTAGCCACAGGAGAGGCACCCCCAAACCCGCTTTCCTGCCGTGGCGCCTCCGTGTATGGCTCCATGAGGGTCCCCCGGAGGTAGGGACAGCGCGATTCGGGAGCGGGGCTGGGAGCAGCGCCGAGGCGGTGCGGAGCGGGGCCGGGAGAGGGGCTGGGGCTGTGTGGAGAGGGGCCGGGGCTACCCGCGCCATTCGCCGCGCCGCCGCTGGGGGTATCTTTGTACCATTTTTCATCCAGCAGCAATTTGGAGTGGAAACGTGTAATAGGGGAAAAAGCAGGGTTCTCGATGGTTTTAGCGAGCCACGCATCCAGGAGCCAAAAAAGATTAACACAGACACGCACACACACTCCGTACATACACACGCACGCACCCCTCGGGGCACCGTCGCGATCACCCGCCGGACATCAAGCGAAAGGGATTCGTCTGGAGGGCAATTTTGGCTCGGGGGAGATCTATTGGATTAGTGGGATTATCTGCTTGCAGACGGAGAGAAGTAGCGTTTGATCATTTCTATTGCTTGCCTGATGGTCGGATTTAAATGGAGGTGGCTCGGCACGGATAAGGCTGAATTCCGGATGGGGATTTCCAGCCCGCCCCGATCCGAGGAAAGGGAAGAAAATTACCTAAAAATCGATATAATTCGGAAGCGTCCGAGGCACGATTGAGAAACCTCCAGCCCACAGCAGCTGGGCGAGAGCCGGAGGAGGGGAATCCACTGAATTACAGTTTCAGCTTTGATTGCAGAAAAGCGGCCGTGAACTGGTAAATACTTTGATGCTCTCGGCGTGCAGGGCGAGCCCGGGTCGGGCTGGGCTGGAGGGGCGGCCGCGCAGGGCTCGGCACCCCCGGCCCCAGGAAGGGCGGCTGCGGGGCCGAGCCGAGGGGGGGCTTTGCCGGTTTACGAGCCGTGTGTGCTTGTGCAGGGAGACGGCATTTAGCTGCTGCAGCGGGGCTGGGGTGCAGGGCTGCGCGGCTGCGGTGGCCAGCGCTGCCCCGGGGGAGCTGCGCGGAGGCAGGAGCCGTGGCGGGCGGGGGGGTGTTTGCAGGCAGATTTACACGCACGCTCCCCCCGCACCACGTTCCCCGCCCGCCCCGGCCCAGCTCGCACCTGCCGCAGGCGCGGCCCGCCCGCCGGTTCCTGCCCCCGCCGCCGCCCGACAGAGCGAACTTTTCCTGCGGGCCCCCCGTTTCGGGAAGCGTCGCCTCGGCCCGGGTCCCGCTCCCGAGCCCCCGCGCGGAGCCGGTCCGTGCCCCGGCTGCCGGGCCTGGCGGGGCATCGGTTTATTTATTAATATATTTTTTCTTCTTCAGAGATGTTCTCCTTGGGTGCTAAGTACCGGGCTTTCTCCCCCCGCTTCCTTCCCTTCCCCGTTCCTCTATCTGACGGTCGCACTAGAGCCTCAGCTCTGCTTGCTGAAGGAAAATCAATTTTCAACAGGTTTAATTAAAATTAATCAGCCAAATTACTTAATATTAATTGACTTATAATTAAAGCCAGAAAGTTACCTTGGAATCAGGAGAAAGGATATAATCTCGAATCATTTTAAGGATGCATATGGTTTCCGAGCAATTACATTAAAATAATTGTTTAGATAAAACAAAACAGAGCTTGATTAAAGTGGTGTGTTCTGGCTGCTGTAGGTGACACAACCTGGAAGAGCTGTTTTCTTCTGTAAATTTGCTGACCTTTTAAAGGAATATAATTTTATAGTTTGACACTGGGTTTCCTTTCTGGAAGGCCAGTTTGCTTTAGCTCTAACAACTACGGTATTAAAAATCCACTAGTATAAAATTGCAATATATCCCATAGAAGCTATAAATATCGGAGTGAATGTTTTTAGCATGTTTGGATGTTCTGTGAATTTGAAATGAAGTAGATTTTTTTTTTTTTCTTTTTCCCCCAGCATAAGTGTAAGAAATTCTTTTAGGAAATATTTTCTTCACTACTGCCATCCACTGTGGCAGTATTTGCATTTATTCGGAGCCTTAGTGGGACCAGACCATGCTGATAAATTCACAGAGATAATTTATATCTGAAACCATGTTTTTTGTGATGATGCTTAAAATAACTCTCGTGCTCCCTTAAGACCTAGGTTGTTTTTTCAGGTTGCTTGTTTCTTACAGTAACAGCATTTTTAATGCATTGAGAGACTACTGTTACTGGTGAAAGAGCAACACTGTGCTCTGGGACCTTTTTTCCTACTTTTTTACTGGGCTGGCTTAATTGAAGCAAGGGATACTTATGAAATTGCATATAGTTTATTACAGGCACCTGACAAGTGAAAGACCCATGCATGATACAAATGGACATTTAAAACTAAAGCCCATTATTCAGCGCCCTGATTTTCAAAGATTCAGATTCCCATTGACTGCACTGAGACTTGTGTGAGCTCAACAGCTGTAACATGCAGCCCACTTTCGCGTCTTTGAAATTAGATTTGCAGATTCAGAGCCAAAAGCTAACTAGCCATGTTTGGAAATACTGGTTGGGCAGGTTTTTATATCTTTTTTTCTTTTTCTCTTTTCCCCCCATTTTATTTCTGGTGCAGGATGCAGGGATAAAGACGACTGCTTTTTAGTTACTTTTGATAGATGACACTGTTTTTCTTTGACTAAAGCTACAGACTGCAGCAATGTTGCAAAAGCAGTTTTGCAGTAAACGGTTAGGGGGTCCTTATATATGTATGAAGAGACCCTGTTTATTCTATATATTTCATGTGAATCATATGCAGACCACAGGAAGAAAAATGAGGCCAAGGATAATCATACTAAGTGTGCTGGGAAGCAGGATTTGGCTGCACACCTCTGTTTTGTGATTAATGAAAACCATCAGAGAGTGTTCAGGCTGCTTAAAGCAGTAAGTTGTGTAGAAGCAAGGAGAAGAGCTGTCGTCCTGATACCACTTTGGTTATCTTACTGCTTTTCTATGGCAGGATAAGAAGATAATACCATAGCTGTTGATACTTAGAGATCCTCAACAAAGTGATTTTGCTCTGCATTATTTGGCTGGAGGTGGAGCAGCCTGCTGCGGAGGGTTATTTAAAGACTGGGACAGAGCTGTAGGCAGATAAATTGATTTGCAAGTGAATGGAGGATTTGAACATGGTAATGGTGGTAGTTTTATTTTTTATCAGTTTGCATATTTAATATCCACTGGCATACATAGAAGCATAAACCACTCTAATTGTTCAAATGGTGTCTGGGGAAAAGAGAAGAAAGCAGAGGCTTAAATAGGGTCTCAGTTCATAATGGATTGGCTTGCCTTTCTTTATTAAAAGCAAATATACATTCTTTTCTAATAGAGATGTGAAGCTGTATTACAGATCCTTGGCTAGCTTTGAATTATTTGTTTGATGTCATATTTATTATGTTTTTTTAATCACATGAAAAAGAAACTAGTTAAAAATTAAATAGTGAAAAAGAAGGGCAAAAAGAGACATTATTTGAAAGCAAATAATGAAAAGGCAACATTTTGCCAGAGAATCAGTAGAAACCCTTGTGGGTTTTTTAAATAAAGGATGGGCTGTAGTCATTCTGATCCAATAAACAATATAGTTTCTGATTAGTCCCAGATATCTGTGTATGGTTAAGTGTAACAACTAATGATAAAAAAATAGATCCTGACCAATGAATAAAGGCTGTTATAAAAGCGTATTTCCATTACTGTAGGCCTGCTTCTGAGCTCTGCATTATGAGGAAATGTGTGCATTCAGGAGGGGATGCCTGCCTGCTACCTGGGCGTTGCAGAAGAGTTTGTGTAGGAGGGAGGGAGGAACTTAGAGGATACAAAAAAAAAAAAAGAAGCTGATGGGAAACTTCATCACGTATCACATGTTGAAAGCACTTCCTGTAGTTTTAATTATAAATGATGACATTACATTCCCCAGAATGACTACTGAACGATCACAATTACAAGGGGAAATCATGTTGACTTCCTGGGGACTCAGCTTCACGTTTCCATCTGCCTCTGAAGACCCTACATGTTTTCCAGAAGACTTCGTTTTCATAACTCTTAATTGCTCATTAACGATGTGCTATGTATTATTCTGGGATAAAAAGTGACTAGTTGGATACTTAGTACTGTGTTCAAGTTTTTATGTGCACCCACTCTACCATGCCACTTTTCACTAAAAAGGTGGTGTAAAGGGCCACCATCTGCTTGAATACATGGGCCACAGTGTCTACTGTAGATATCCTTACGGTGGTAAGCCATTAAAGGTCTGGGCTGCATACGTAAGGGTAAAATGATTTTTCCACGGCTGTGGGCGAACAAAAGATGAAGCCATTAAAAGAAAAACAATTGGAGTTCCCTTTTTGCCATTTGCTGAATTTTTCTGTTTTGTCCTCATATTTTCTGCAGTCAGTTGTAGTGCTGCCTTTGGGTAGTCTATTACTTTCCACTGATGCTTGGCTAGGTCTTTTGTGCCATATAAAGGGGGAATGTAGTGCTTGGAAATTAGCAACGTGGCTGTAAAATCATAAAATTGATCAAGTGTGCTTTACAAATATTGTGTTTCAAGTGACTTGTATTCCTTTAACCAAGCAGAGAACTTAAATGGCAATTTAAAAATATGTTTTCTGAATCTCCTCAATCAAATCCTGCATAGAGATGCCATTAGCCCACTCGTTGAACTGTTTCTGGGAATTTAATGAAGGGAATACATTTATGTTGTACTTTTTGTTTTTATTTAATTCCATCTTGTCTGAAGCTTTTAAGTTCAATGCCTGAACTTAAAATTATTCTCTAACTTCTGCCTTCCAAACCCCATCCCCCAGTTTCCAAAAAATGTACTTGAAAGCAGTAAAGTGTTATGTAGGCACATAGAGTTAGAAATACTCATGAGGAGAAAATGACAGATTATTTAGGAGAAACCTTACTACATAGAGATACTGAATATTTTGACATCCTTAAGCCTGTGTAATACGGGCATTGTGGGATGGAGCTTTTGTTTCTTTAACTGTTTTCACAAAGATGTCTTATTTCTGTGGAGGGTTGTGCCCTGAAATAGTCGCCATCAGACCCTGCTGGTGGTTAGGACACATTTCTGTCGCTGGAGGCATGGTCAGCATGACCAGGACATGACCACAGGGAGATCTGAGACTAGTTGCTGTAGCTTAAATGAGTGTCTTACAGCTAGTGGTAGAAAATGAAAACAGGACAAGGAGCTGAATAACAGGAGCTACGCATGAAGTCAGATGGAAAGAGTAAATCTTTGTAGACATTTAATGGTGTTATATTCTAAGCTTTCGGGAAATTTTATTTGAAATTTTTTTACAACAGTAAATATAGTCTGTGCTATATCCTATTTCTATTTCATGTGAGAGAAAAATTCTATGTCTATAGCACAACACTTTACTGCTACCATTACCACAGACTTTATAGATCAGAGATGTGTCAGCATGTTAGCTTTAGCTGTAATGCTTTTTTTTTGTGTGAAACCTTATGGACCTTGCAGCCACTTTCTCATACTGACACTCATAAAATGTTCAAGTTCTCATATTTATTATTTAATTTGCTTCTTATATAAAGCCACAGAGCTTTTTGATACATGGATATGAAGCCAAAAATGACAGGCAGGCATGAATGGGACTAATGACTTTTAATAATGCACATATTGGAAACTGCTAAAGGAAGTTTAATTAAGAAAAACAAGTTAAGCATGAAATTCATTTTGGAACAAATGCAAGTAAAGTCACAGATGCACAGAATACTACATCACAGGAAGGGGAACTCTCAAGTTGATAGATCCCTATAATGCCAATACTGTGCTTGAAATGTAGTGCACACTCTACAATTCCAGAAAGCATGGTAACACTACTGAAGAGCACTTCTGTAGCTGAGTTGGAGATTTGGGTTTGTTATTAACGGATTATATTTATACCTCTGTGGATTTTATGATGAGTTGGAATTTGATCTCAATTAGCCTGTAATTGAGACCAGAATCTGTTCAAATAAAGCATTTGCTCTTTTTTTGTGCCACAAGGAAGTTTGTTGAGCAGGTTGTTTTGTTTTGCTTTTTTAATTCATCTTACTGAAGAGCTAGTTATTGATCTAACTCTACAACAAGGATTTTGTATTCTTTGAAACTGTTATTCTATGGTATTCAGATAGAAAAATGATACATAGACAGATCTGAGTTCATTCAAACATTTTTGCTTTCAGAGTTCTCTCTCAAGGAATTGTAATAACCGGTTTTTAGCTTTTTTAATCTTCCATTTTTTTATCTTAAATGCCACAAAAATAGGAAAATAAAAAAGTGGTACCTTTCTTATGAATCTGATATGAAAGCTTGCCTTAGGTGATGAACTAGCACTACAGATAGTATTATTGTCGATATTATAATTGTATTAAAGATAGCAAACAAAATCCAGTTTACTTTTCTCATGTGCTTAACCCCAGTGAACCACACTGGGGTTAGCCAGTGGGGTTGTGGGGTCAGCCACAAATGTATCAGGTAATAAACTTTATTACTAATTCTGTAGCCTAACTTTTCATCTGCAAGACACAATAAAAAAACCACTTAGTTTTAGGGGCCTCTAGGGTAGGTTCTAGTACACTCTTTTAGAGTGATCAGATGAGAAGCATGGTTTACAAAGTGTTAATCAAAGCAAGTTAAATCCACTTGGCTTTATGATATACAACATGCAGATTTCTATATTGAAGATCTCAGATGAGAAACATCTGGGATATTTTTTCATCTAGTATGACCACTGATTAACGTGAGTCCAGCTGAATTCCTATAGTATGTCAAAAAATCTTCATGTCCTCAAGCACATTACTGCCATCAACAGAATAGCCATTTGATCATTTAGCTGAATAGTTAAGAGGACTCAAAAGTGAGTATAGTGCGTGGTCTATTTAAGAGTTAACTGTAAGCTGCTAAAAGGAATAAAGGTTCACTTCAGTGCCCATTATATTCCAAGCCAGTGCACGTGTCATTTTTAATTTAAATCTGTATTACTTAGCTGTCTAAAACTTTACACATAAGTGACAAAGTTACCCATTCTTTCTGTTATGGGTAAAATCACCATTTCGTTACCTACTTACTGTGCAAAATGTCAGACAGCTATAGTCCACATTAGAAAATTGCAGCCAACTTCTGGTAGTATAAACAATTACTTCAGCTAAGAAATAGAATTATTTTAAGAAAATGATTTATTGATGTGAGTAAATGGAAGATAATAAGACTTAAGTGACCCTATTCTCATAGGTTTGTCTATTTAAAAATAAAGCTTAATAGAAAATTATGATCAGAAGTCTTTCTATTTCGGCAGACTAAGTTGCAGAAATTATTTAAAAGGGTCTTTTGATCATGAAAATACTAGTTAATAATGAGTTAGCATTAGTGAGTATTTCCACTAATGGGGAAGAACAAAAATACAGTGAAGCTGAAAAATACATGACATTTTAAATGAGTCTTACAACATCTACTTAGTTTAATTCAACTTTTCACTAATGTGAGCTACACTGTGTTGAATACTGTAGTAAATATTTTTACTAATTTGGTTGTAAGATTTCATGTACAAAACATTGTATTCTATAGAGGTGAAAGAATGGTACTGAGGAATCAGTCTCTCTGATCTCAGAGTGATTCATCTACACAGTTTGTAGCACCTGGAAATCCTTATCCACTGGGTTGTGTTCAGCCCTGTGTAGCATAACACTTGTAATCTTACACCAGTGTGGGATGGGATTGTGACCCATCAGAGTAATGCCACATTCACACCTTTGTTGGCGATCTCAGCAAACGTTGTGCATCTCCGTAGGGCTGGATTTGTTTTCAAGCTGCTTTCTGGAGATTCCAGACCTGTAGTTGCATTCAGGTGGACAAGGTGCTGGCATGTGGGACCTAACCAGACCCCCACAGAGTCATACTCTTCTTTGGTGTATGCATTCAGGACTGCAGTCTTCTCTATTATAATTTCATACACATGTTATTTTTCTAATGTATGTGGTTAATTTTTTTTGAACTAAGTCCATGTAAATCCCTTCCGTTCATCAAGTATTTATGGAAATAGTGTTTAAAAGTCTTTACTACTACATAGGGAAAAAAATATGCTGTGTTTGACTTGGGACTTGGGAATGCTAACTTGAAATGTGAATGAAGAGATGGGAAATTCCGTGATGCTTCTGAAGGATTTATCTGACCATGTTTACAATTGGTGTGTCACACCAATGTAATGTTCACCCTGGGTCAGAGTCTTTCCTTTAATGGCTTCTATTCCACTGGCCACGTTCCTGTTTGTCATTGTAGCATATTTCGGAACATGGATTTCTCTTTAGAGACATGAAACAACTTTGGGCTCTTAGTTCTAAGTAGAGACTGTTGTAAGTAAAAATGGATGCAAATGTCGTTGGTTCTGCAAAATAGCATTTGTGTTTTGAAATGAAGCAGCATTGTGTGCAGCTCAAAACTCTTACAATTGCTTTCTATGAATATTTGTGCAACTGGGATTTACTACCAAAACTGAGGTGGAAAGGAATTTTTAAGCATGAATATCAAATTATTGAGTACATCTTCAGCTAAAAAGAAAACAGACGGTGGTATGGAGATATCATAAGAATGCCTTTACATGTGCTGAAGCTGGCATATGGCTGTAAGCCTTGTGTGCCACCAAAGGTTTTATTAGTCCATTGTAACTATTGACAGGTGGTGTAGTTCAAGCCATCCCTTAAGATTTGATGCTCTTTACATGAGTAGCAAAGAGAAGTTTAACTGTTGCAGTTTACAGCAGATGTAAACTGTTGTGGGATGCCCTGTGTCATTGGAAATGCAAAGATGCACTGAAGTTATCTTGGATTGCTTGCTCCTCAGCATACTAAATGCCTCTCTAAAGTATTTCAGAATCTGAGCTATAAAGTAATTTAAATTCATAAAGGAAGGTCATAAAATAATAGATGATAGAAAAAAACCCCTTTACATTATGTTGACTGTTCCAATGACCATGAAAGACTTTATCAAATACTTTTTACAGTAGAATTCATTTGTGTTAGCCCAGGGACCAGTTGTGATCTTCACATCTAGACAATAGTAAAATCTGAAGAATTTTCTCCTCCTCCTCAGATCCACAAGAAGCTTACCCCAAACTGGTCATCAGTACTCCTTATTCCTCTGCTCGTTTCCCTGATCATTCCTGTTCCCATTTATTACTTCTCTTTCCACTGATTCCTGTTCAGTCAAGTCCAGATACCAAGGGATAGTCCTGTATAGATAACTTGGCGGAGGACTAAAAAAATTTTGTCTGACATTGCCCCTCAACAATTAAGACATCCCCAGGCTCATTTCCTTCTTGGCTTTTCATCTAGTGCTCGAAATAAAATTTTGGCATAAAAGTCTTAAAAGGTTTGAGTAATCTCAGCCTCTTTCTTTCCGTGAATTTGTGGTTTTTAACGTTAATAGCTTCAGGGCAGCCAATGACAGGCTTGAATGTTTGACCTCTCAGTCTCAAACTGTTACTTAGCCATTTAGAAAGAAAGGCTTCTGAAGGAAAACAAAAAAAAAAAAAAAAAAAATCCAAAATTTAAGTTACAAATTCAATGCAAACCTGCAGATTCCAGTTCGGCAAGTGTTTTCCAATCCACTGCCCTGTATAGCTTATAAATTTGTTCACTGACACCAGCTACTACCCAATAGTTAATTAATCAAAAATAGCCAAACACAGTATTGCATTATATTCTTACCTTTTTAAGCTCCTGTGTCTGTTTTACAGTAAAACTTTGTTTATGGGAGGCAAACCAGAACTTTAGATCGCATCAGAACTGTACAGCTGCAATATCAAAACAGGCCTAGGATTTTCATTGAATTTGCCATTTAGGTATCATGTGTATGATAAAGTTTTCTTAGATCTGAAAACAGGTCTTAGACTCTTAGAGTGAAAGTGCTAAATGATTTATTAGTAGCAGTTTGGTAATTTTCCATGGTTGAGGTAACTCATCAGCTTGAAATGAAGGATGATATTGTTTGGCACAGCTATGTTGAATTTGGTTTGTCCTCAGACCTCCCTAGGTCATGTAAATTAGCTGGAGGGTTACTGAGGTTAAGTTCCTGCTATTTACAAATTTAAATTTGAGAAAGAAGAGAGATTACATTTTTCCACTTCCGACAGGAGAAAACCGAAAAGCTAGGATTTGAAGAACTAGTGGAAAAGGTTTAAATCTGTGGAGGTTTTTGAATACCACTAACTAATAATCTTCCATCTTTCTATAACCTACTGTACATCAACCCAGAAGAGGAAAGTCATACTTGCTGCTTTCTGTTCTGGCACTTGTCAATGTATTTCTCAAGTAATATCCCGCTACCTTCAAAAGTTAAAATGCAACAAAGCAACAGGCTTCCAAGAGACAATTTTCTGCATGCCATTCTGTTTATTAAACTGAGTGCTAGTATGTACATCAAGTTTGGGGAATTATTTTCTGCAGCTAAATTGGTGTGTTTCCAGCAAACACTGAAAATTTGAAACTGGAGAATAGAGGATACAAGCCTGTTTGTTAATGCAGTTTCACAGTGAAGGTGTTAGAATTAGCAGAGAAAGAAAGGGAGAGAGAAAATTATAGAAAAGCTTCATCTATCTCCTTATTGCCTCCTGAGATAGATTGTTCAGAGCTAAAGGAACACTAGACATGAACCAAATCTCCTGCTGTCCTATATAGCTTTTACAATCTCCTTTTTAATAACCCAAACTGCAGGGTAGTCTGACTATTACACAAGCCGTTCTTTTGAATTGTCTTTACAATGTGTATAGACATGATAAAAAAACAATCCTCATTAAAGCTGCCAATGCTGTTTCAAAAGCTGGTGGTTTAAAATGTTTCCTATACAAAGCAAAACACATTTCTTGTGCACTACACACTGCTTAATCGGGAGTGTAAGATTACACCGGTGCGTTGTGTATATTGTAGGTCGTGGTGGAAATGTGTTTAACATGAATATGGAAGTTATAATGATGTGCACTGAGCAATTTTCTGAAGTGCTGGAACACAGCTTTATGTGACAACCTCTGAGCTGAAGTAGTTGAAAATAAGATCTGGAATTTGAGATTATACAGTCTGTGATCCTAACTGATTGTTTTTCTAGGATATTGTTCAGTCAGCATGTGGGCGTATGAAAGATAAGATTTCTCCTGTCCTGTGGGAACGCTTATTGTTTCTGTTATAAATTGTGGATGGTAGGGATTTGGTGCATTCATCATGCGTTTTCATTTTTCACTTAAGTCAGTAGTTTATAAGGAATGCAGGATCGGTCTGAAGTAAAAATTCTGATATTCAGCTCCATCCCTAAACTGTTCATATCCTTTTCCAAGTCAGCTTTGAAAAAAGACCACTGAGGTCCAGTTATGTGCAAATTCAGAGTTTGCCCTTCCCTTCAGTGGGAACAGATTTTGGTCCTTCGTTGATGTGAACATTTCACTCTTGTAGGTGTTTTTCATCAGCTGTCAGAAACTTGTGAAATAAGAAAACCACATAAAGTATGGTAATTCGGGTTATCATGAAAAAGCACAGTAATTAATGTTATCCATACAAATGTATTCCAGTTGCCTCAATGTTTTAATAAGACATTTTATTTTAAAATGAAAACAAAAAGTTTGTATGTATTATAATCTGCTTTTAATGAAATTAAATGCATTTGAGTCTTTAGTATGCCTGTAACTTAATTTCATTATCTTCTGATTTAAAAAATAATTACTTTCATTTTGAAAATCAAGTTGTACAAACAAGGTGAAAATTGATTACGAACTGATTAAGTTAAATAAAACATTAACATAAACACTTATGTAATGTAGCCTGGGAGCAAATTACTTAATTTTTAAAAAGGTGAATTTTAAAAATGTATTTTCTGTGAGTTCTGTTTCTTCTGAAAAATCTCTATAAATTCAACAGGTGACATTATAGATAAATCAGTAGTGAGTGTTTCACCTGCCATTTCATGGACCCATAAACTACTGCAATTTTACTTACATGACTCTAGCAACTATTAATGTATGTAAATAACTTGTGAAACATCTAGTTATCACTCTGCTCATATTAGCTCTTTCATACTAATGATTTATTTTCATTTTCTCCAGGATATAGACCTGCGGCTAACTGGATTTGATTTATAAGAGGGGATTCTGCAGTAAATGGCTGCTTTCTTCATATTGCTGCTATGGAAAACAGAATTGTCAATAGGATGTAGTCTGATAAATAGTGCTGAGTGAAGATGCAGCTTCAATAAGTGTGAAATCAATGGAAGATACTTACTGCATGAAAAGCCTTTTGAGATTTTTCTGACAGGCACCTATTTAGGAAACTTGATCTGTTTCCTTCGGTTGCCCTGTTTTTACGCCAGTGGATACAAATCAGATTGCTTCACTGTAGTTACACAACTAATGAGGGACCATGGCCTTTCCAAGATACATGTGGCTGAACTGTGTATGGAGAGCAATGATAGTCCGCCTGTTACACATGGGATTGAATGCCACTTTTGCTTCTTGTATACTTGGATTTTTGCTTCACGCTGCAGCTGTGTCCTCCCAAAAATTGGATGATACCAACCCAGTGGTGACCACCAACTTTGGCAAGATAAGAGGGATTAAGAAAGAACTTAATAATGAAATTCTGGGGCCCGTTATTCAGTTTCTTGGGGTTCCGTATGCTGCCCCTCCAACAGGGGAGCGCCGCTTTCAACCTCCTGAGCCTCCGTCTCCCTGGGCAAATATCAGAAATACCACTCAGTATGCTCCAGTGTGCCCCCAGAACATTATAGAGGGCAGGTTGCCTGAAGTCATGCTTCCCGTGTGGTTTACTAATAATTTGGATGTAGTTTCCACCTATGTACAAGATCAGAACGAAGACTGCCTCTATTTAAATATCTATGTCCCAACCGAGGATGGTGAGTTAACAGCAGGCGAAACAGGGAGATCTTTTTATTTTCCTGTTCTACGTTCTAACAATATTAATTCACGTGTACTGGCAGCATGCATGGCTTTCTTTGTTTGCATGCTAGCATATTACATGTATGCATGTTGCTTTTCTGTGTGTGTATCTGTCCCTGGTTTTTGTTTTGGTTTTCTTTCTATCTACACTCATTTTTTTTTCTCCCACAGCACGTGTATTTTTAGGTCAAAGTTGGTGCCTAATTCTCATTGCCACCCACTGACTTCTGGGAATATGCATCAACATCTTATCCATTGCATGTGCAGGCACAACCAGTTGAGAGTCTTCCGCACCTAATAAAGCAGGTCATATTTAAGTTAGATAGTGGTGTTGCATGCTCCTACTGTCTGTGATGGAGCTCCATGTTATTTTCTAGTCTTCTATTCATTTTTCAGTCAAAAGAATATCCAAGGAATGTGCCAGAAAACCCGGCAAGAAAATTTGTAGAAAAGGAGGTATGTATAAAGTGGACACAAAAATATGGGGGAAAGGTCAAGACCTTGCAAAGGAAGAATGAATAATACAGCTGAAAGAGGCTCATTTGCTTATATTGTGAAGTGAACTGTTAGGGACTGTCTTGTCCTAATGAAGCCAGAAAGGTATTTAAGGAGAGGACCATGTAAAGCAGATGAGAAGATAGCATTCGTAAAGCCTGCACTCAGTTGCACCTGATCATCTCTCTCACTATCTCACGCTGACCTTATTGGCAGCTTCTCTGTCTTGGCATCATGGTTTAGAGGAGTGTTTGTCATTCATACATAGATACAGTATGTCGTATATGCATGCATAGAAGGCAGCTCGTATGACTGGGGCCTAGTACTATTGCCGTTAAAGTTGCTGGCACGGCTCCACAGCTCTGCATTCCAGTGGTATAGCACGATGGCTGTGATATATTATAGCAAAGCAGAACTGAAAGTCTACATGGATTTACTCCATGCTACACCGTATTTTCTTGGAACATTGTTAACTTTCCTGAAATGTAGATGTGAAGTACTTCTTTTTTTTCATTTACACATTTCTGAAAGTGAGTGTTGATTTTCTTCATTAGGTGATTACCGTTCTCTTTGTAAAGCCGAAAATCTCTTAATAGGGGTGTAGGGAAATGTTAAAATATTGTGACATGGCACTTTGGAAATGAGGCTGCTTTTGGAAGCTTTGAAACTTGGCTTCTACCCTTTTCATGTTAGGTAGCATGGGAGAATTTGCAGATTCTTTGTGAACATTTGCAAATTCCTGAAGCAGTTGAGACACAATATAGAAAGTATATTTTGGTACTGATTTAAATTAGGCACTTGATACTAGTTTAAAGCACTGATTTTTTACTACTTTACATGTTTGTTCTGTAGCAGGTTATTGCTTTTTATTATTTTTTCTTAAATAATGTGTTATTTAACAGCTGGCCTACATTTGAATCTAGAATGCTTCTGAGGGTAAACAAAGAGTAGTGTGGACATACATGGTTGCCTATTAGCTGTAATACGTATTTTTTATGCCAGTAGCTGTATGTCCCTGTTATTCCAGAACAGATATATTTTAGCAAAGCATCATAGCAGGAAATTGTTTAGAGTTAGGCCCAGTTCAACTCTGTAAATTCTGTATTAGATTTTTAAGGCAGTATCTTGTCATCTAGATGAAGGTGGCCTTATTTTCCAAGGTTTTTGCTCTTAACATCTCTTACTGACTGGTAATTACAGCTAGCTGTTAATTATTGTCAATTGTAGTTGCTTAATGTATACTTTTTTTGATGTATAAATGCACTTTCAGTGACTTAAGGCAATTTGTTTTTAGAGTGCCAGGCTTTGAGGTGAATTCTGCTGTTTTCTATTAGAGAAGTTTTGTTCTGTGCTGTAAAAATGCAATTGTTTAAGCTGGATTCCCAAAATTGGAAACAAAGGTAATCAGGGTACTGTGAGCAACGTCACTTCTTCTCACATCATTCAAGTTAGAATAACTGCTGTCATTTATATGCATTCAATTAATGTGCAGTGCTGCAGCAGTTATTACGCAGTTCATCAGGCGTGTGTAATTAGCTGAGCAACTTTCACTTCCTATCACCCAGACGGTGATTCACAAAGTCATAAATAAAGATGCAGATCTCCATCATTGTTCTAAGAAAACATCTTTTACTATGGGAGAATACTGAAAAAAACAAAATTGGGAAACCAGCAAAAAAATAAAGTGAGGGAGAGCACAGGAAATGAAGAAGTCATGTTTATTGTCCTGTGAGCCTGGAAGAGAGTAAAGAGAGTTATTTGAAATTCAGTAGGTACCTTTCCATTTAAATTCAGTGCACACACAGCACAATAAAAAACCCACCTTTCCCTGCTGACAAGTGCAGAGAACTCCTGAATACCTTCAAACTGGGCAGTTGGCATAGTTGTAGTAATCTCTGTTCTCCAAGTAACTCATGCTCTACTGACCTGTTTATAATTTAAGATTAGCCTTGGCTTGGATTTCCCCCATGCCCTGTAGTAAAATGAATCGTGTTGTAGACCGAAGTTGCAATAGCATCGTAGCATCTTAGCAGCAGCAGCTTAGAAATAGCATTGAGTTTGTGTGAAAAAGAAGAAAGGCCCAGTATTCTTTCTCTTGCAGGATTTTTAGGTTACAGTCATTTCATTGCATTTAGGGATGAAAATTACTGGAAAGAGAAAATATAAAAATAAGTTACAGACCTTTACACCGTCTTTTTAATTAGTCAAAGATATGTAAGTTCAAAGGGATTAAACCTACAACTGTGTGCTATTTTATATATTATTTGATTCTTTCTTACTACATGTAATAGGTGGGATTAGGTAAATAAATCAGTATCTGTACTTAGTTGGCAGCTGAGGGACATGAGATGAGTAAAAATTTTGAAGAACAGGGAGTATTTTGATGATGATAGATAGATGCAGAAATGAAAGGAATTCTGTCCATGAGTTATGTTGGAGATTGTAGTGAGCATTATAGCCATTACCACCTGTTGGTAGGATTTGGATATGCACATTGCAGACACTACAAAAGGACCATCTGGAGCCAGGTCAAAAGGAATGCATTTTGCTAAATACATGTGTCTGTATTTCAGTATATTTCAATTTATTGGTAAAGATCATCTGTTCTCATGCCTTTCTTCAGGTATGTGAAGGTCAGATGTTACTAATTCCATTAGGGATCTGCATATAAGCAGAAACCTCTGTATTTGCTAGGGCTGGTTTTAGAAAATCTGTGCAAAGACACCTAATTAATTTTGTGTTGCTTTTTTAGATGTTAGAATCCATAATTCTAAATTTTAATAGAACCTAGGTGATTTTGCAGATAACACCATTTTACTGTTTGATATTCGTTACATTGTTGATTTTGTGTTATTTTCTGTCACACTTTTGCATTATTTCTAGGGTATACTTAAATAGTTTTACACTCTGTTTGGTATTTCAGAACTCCCTTTTACTTTATAGTCAAAGCAAAAATATTTTACTGGTGATCCAGAATGATAAGGGTAACTTTAGAGGACTGTATGTCTTGCTTTAGCTGCATGCCTGTGTTTTCTTAATACTATAGTTTGCAGCATGAATTTCTTACTTTAATATGCCTATATAAAGATAATTTGAAAATGATTACTAATATAACCACTTAAAAAAACCCAGGTATTGTGTGTTCTGCACTTGGGATGACAGTACGCTTTTTCTCATGAACCTGTACTAAAACCTTCATATTGCCCGAAAATATCTGAATGTGAAAACACGGAGGTGCAGTTTTTGTAGAGAATATGATACATACTCTGTGTCATGGAGTTAGGCACATACAATTTTTGATACTTTTGTAGGAGAATTGGGAGTGGAATAAGGAAAGAAATGACTTAATCCTTACTTTTATGTTTAGGAATTAACAGTGGTTAAGAGACTGCCCAATATCAGTGACTTCTTCACATGTGGATTCTGTTTCCTATTCTGGTCGGTGCAGTGAATAAATTTTAAATGCAAAGAATCATGATCTGAACTACCTCATTTGAGAATGTAGGATTAGACAGCTCTATTAATATTTATGCCCCCTAATGGGC
>JBCJKH010035703.1:0-14569 GCA_039877255.1 Loriculus beryllinus
CTCCTTTTCTGGATTTGTGTCATCAAATCTCATAATAAGCTTGCCTTTAAAGTTAACTTGGTAGTGCTGATTCAGCAGGGCAGCTTTGGCATGACCAATATGCAGATACCTAAAAAGGAAATAAAAAATAAATATGTACATCAGCATTTCTTTAGGTAGATTTATTTTTAGGGAGGGAAGACGAACAAACGGAAAGCAATACCCAAGCCTAACAAAAAAACCAACCCAGGATATTTGTGTAAATACTATGCATTTATGAAAGTAGATTGTGTTTTTCTACTATAAATTTAAGTAGCTGTTAAAAATACTGAAATCTCTCTCTATATATCTTTATATCCGTAGTGACACCCTAATATCTCCAGTTTTACACGCTAACTTAAACCAACTGTTGATGATCCTCAGTAGTAGCTACCAGACAATCTGAAGCCATCAAATTCAGAAGAGTGGAATTTTCTGAAATGGTGGTTACTGTGTATTTTTGACATAAGCTAAAAGCTACTGTCAATTTAAACTAAATATAAAAAAACAAAATCCACAAATGAAAATCACTTCCAAAAAAAGTTTCAAATACATGTCCTTTAACAACAGTGTTTTAAATAAAATACCAGAGTTAAGACACTAAAAGCAACCACTGTAACATGGGAACAATATGTGTTATACACATACATGCATATAATATAAAACTCATTTTTGAGCAATAGCTTATACTGGACTAATAGAGTAAGAGACATTACTACAGCAGTGACAATGCTGAACAGCCAGTTTAAAAAAGAAACGCAAATCATAGAAATCTTACAGCTCCTCAAGCAATTCTAAAAAGAAACAGAAAATTAAAAGCTGGCTGAAAATTACATTTATTAAACTGGTTCTCAGATCTCCACTCTATGATTTTTAAGGAGTCTGTGTTTTAGGACTGCATACAGTCTGGACCCCTGAGCCAAAGGCCTCAATTACACATCTGGTGTGAAGCTTTCTGAAGCAAGGCTATCCCATTCTTGCATCTTTCCCTTCTCAAATCTAAGCTTCCTTGAGAAGTACAATGAGTCCTTTCACCCAACCCCTAAAGTACATATGGACAAAGCTTTAAATACTCTTTTGGCTTAAAGTCTTGTCTGATAAGCTAATTAAATCCTCATCAAAGCACACTTTCTTCGGTTTTCCTGAAAGAAAAACATAAAAAGAACCTTCTCTAAGTATTTGTTTCTTACCCACTTGCTTCAGGAGGAAACCTTACAATGACCTTTCCCATCTCTGCACCAGGAAGTTCAACAAACTTTCCAACATCAGCTTTCTTTTCGGTTGCCTTAAAAATTAAAGAGACATAATTAGAGATCACATTAGCTGTATAATCAGATATAAAGCTCTAGATAACAGCTTCTGCACCAACATATCCTTTTAAACCAGACAACAAAAGGCTGCTATATCAGACCTCAAATTCATCTCTTCACAACTTTCACACTACTCTTAGTCCATCAAAACAAGATTAATTCTGAAGTTTTAAGTTATTGTCTTCAAATTTGATCCAGGACTGAGAAGTCCCACCAAGTTTTTCAATTTATTCCACAGAAGAAAACAGTTGCTAGCCAAGGTTTTTATCCTGGTGTTCTTAACATGAATGCAATCAACAAGCTCGATCAACCAAAGACTGCTGTCTTTGCAGGTCTATCAGGATCTCAAAATCCTCTTAAGAAAAAGCAAACAACATAACTAAACAGCACTGCTGATTAAGAGGTGCCATTTTAACATGATTCCATGTAAGCACTGGACTACACCACTCATCCCTTTCAAATATGAAAGGGACAGATTTAGCTTTAAACAAAAGTTTACAATAATGTAATTTACTGTACAACTGATTCCTTTTAACTTTTAATTCTCCAACTTAATAAAACAATTTGTGTAATAGTGTATCCACACAAATAAAGCTACTCTCTTCAGAGAGAGCACATCTTACCATTTTAACCTTTGGTGTATCAGAAGCCCACTTGGCTCCTACTGCCTGAAAAGCATGCTGTGCCTCAAGAAAGCCATACCATCGTTTTGCATGGACAGGAGCTTTGTTTTGCTGCAATTGCTCCTGCCATACGTTATTACCTGTTCGAAAAAAGAATAATTTGCCAAGCTATTAAATTATGAATGTGCAATGATTACTGAGAGCAATTTAAGACCAAGGAAAATTTATCATTTCTAAAAAAAATCTACTTACCCTCTCTTCTGAAAAGCATAGTCATGGGGACATAAGTAATGCTAAAGCAAATTAAACTCCCTCCAACCCCAAACTATACTGCATCTCCTGCTTATGGCAGGAGGGTTGGAACTAGATGATCTTAAGGTCCTTTCCAACCCTAACTATTCTATGATTCTTTTTTGGATTCATCAAAGCATAAGGGGGAGGACACATGACTGGGGAAGATAACATTTTTCTTTGCATCACCCACCTCCAAATTCATAACTTTTTTTTAAGGTAGAAATACAGGATACCCCTCAACTGTGTCTACAGTAGATGCTTTATAAGTTTTAGCAGAAGTGAAGCATATATCAATACTACCCTTTATTTCTGAGGGGCTGTATTCCCACAATTTTCAAGGAACACAACTTCACCGGGAAGATGATGATAGGGAAGAAAAAAAAATACACTCCCTTCAGATTCACTCAAGAGCAGCAACTTCGAAAAAAATACCTTTTAATCTCGAATATGCCTTTTCCTTCCACAAGGAATTTGGTTATGCTGACTGGTAGATTGACACCTATCAACTTTAGACATACATCTAAGAATATAAAAACAAAAGCCATAAAAACAGATCATAAAGGTTCTTTTAACCTCTGAAGGGTATTTCGCAGAGTAATATATACTTCTTTCAATAACTCGAACTAAACACCAAAGAAACTTCCTCTACTGATAATAAAGTCATTGAAAAGTCTGTGTATGTAATTTTACTCTGTATTAGAAAATAATTTAAATATTTAATCCAAAATTTTGGCCCACAGTAAATTTTCACATTTAGGCACAAAGTAATAAAAAGACAATCCTACTGATACCTTTTAGCACAGCCCAAACACACAGGTCTGCAAGACTCAGAGCGTTTCCGACCAAGTATGTTCTTAGAGACAGAGAGTGGTTGAGCTCTTGGACTGCTGAAAGAAACTGTTGGGCAGCAGCTAACTTCGTAGCACTGAACTCCAGCCAATGGTCAATCTAGTTTTAAGGGACAAAAGATAGTCAAAGTTACTAATGGGATGAGAAAACTTGTTAAAGAAATGAAGTAATAAACAATTCACTTATTAGCTGAAACGAAAATATTAACTGGAATATAAGCAATAAGTATATTGGACAATAAATCATAATATATACTTAAAGAACATTTAAAATAAAATATACTGAAACATTCATCCAGTACTATATGAACTGATTAACTTTCTTCCTTGAGATTGTATTCAAACTGCAGAAAATACTGACTTTACTAAAGCTACTCCCATTGGTAAAAATAATCAGCAGTTCTAATATACTTACTTATCACACACAGTATATAATAGTCATCATTATCCTTCAAATATTTAGTTACTGCATTTGTGACCTACTTGAACTTCCTGGTACTACTACAGCATAAGTATGCCATTTTTTCTCAGTCCCTATCTTCCCTGCCTCATCTCCTTTAAGATTTGAAGAAATCAAATCCCTCCACACTTCATTTCCCTCTCTACCTGCCACAAAACTGTTCTCTCCCATAAAAAAGAAAAAAATACATTTTGGCACATAAAAAAAACCTCACACTAAATCAGGCCCTTGTTTAACAATGTAGCCCTGTCTATAAACTGAATCCTTCAATCCTGTAAGAAACCGAGTTTCTTTTCCAGCCCTCTGTCCTTATATCAGTGCTAGTGTTCTGTAAACTGCATCAGGAATCCTTCCAATATTTGAGCTGACGTGGCAGGCACAGATGTAATTACACCACCAACGAATTCAGCTCAGTCATTTGCAGTTATGCTCCACAACACTTGTACTACAAGCGCAGTTGTCACTGTACTTCTCAAAACACATTATTTTTGAAAGATGCAGAAGTGAAAAGTAATATTTTATTAGAAATATCAATCTTGAAAGAGTGTTTGCAGAGGTCTCAGCTTAACTGGAAAAAAAAGGGCTTTGGTCAGAGTTTAAATAGCCTCAAGATAACCTACAACTTTTTAAATGCCATACGAGCAATATACGAAGACAATAGACTAAGACAACACTTCACTTGAAACCAGCTGTAAGGGTTGAAGAGTGATCACTACTAGCTTCAAGTAGTTGTGGAAAAAAGCAGAATCAAGTCCTTCAGTCCTTCCCACATTTCACAGGAAATAAATCTCAATTTATGTGCTAGCTTCAGCAACCAACTCAAAATTTAGCATATGATTATTCTAAGCTGTACTCCAGAGGAATTTCTTCCCATTTCATATAATACCTGCAGCTCCTAATAACTTCTTGTAATCTGTGTTAGCAAAGAATATAGAAAAGATCTCTCTCTAGAACAAAAATTGTGGCACTCTCATGGCACCAGGAGGGAAGCACTATGGAATACAGAACTTTACACAGGGGAACACTCCATCTATGTGGCAATGTCCTGACACATTTCACTGAATGAAATTGGGGACTGGGTTTTGTCCACAACAAAAACTAATTCAGCATTTCGATATCAGATATTGTTCCCTGGTGTTACACTGAAGTGTTACAAGGTAGCAACTGATGAAGAAGATGATGATGATGATAAGAGCTGAGGAAAGAGGGAACATTGTAAATGTTCTCATTCCAACCTGAATTATCTTGTTATTAAACTGTCAGGTTCAGAGTTGTTGTTGCAGGGGCAGGATAAGTGCAACCATTTCAAAGCTCAGATTTACACCTCTTCTTTACAAGAAGCCGCAAGCTTAAGAAAACAAAACCCTCAGTGTCCCACATAGTTGGAACCTCAGTCTAACAATAAAATGCAGAACAATACACACACATTCCAAAACAAAGAAACCAAAAACTTTGCTCACACACCAGAGAGGATAAAAAGAAAAGAAAAGAAAAAAAAAAGAAAAAGAAGCATGATTCCTTCTCACCTCAGTGTGTTCCAACAGATTTGAGCCATACAACCCAGCAGAACCAGCAACTCTAGCCAGGTAACGAGCTATTGAATTCACATCAGTAAATGAAACCTGCCTAAAAAAAGAAAAGAGGCAATATAAAGGTATGTTAAATTACTACCTCCAGTTTAAGTTTAATTGTACATAGTTGAAACATGTGTAAAGCAAAGCAAAATAGCTTCTGGGTGAACCAACAGGTACCAGGTCACCAGAAAAAAAAGTATCTAACAAAGAATGTACCAGTCCTTGCTTTTTTACCACCAGATGCAACAATAACCTTCTAAACATAAAACAATTTTTTAGATAAACAGAAATTAAAGAAATAAAACTCTGATTATTCTTTCAAAGAATAAAAGACTCTCTCCACATCTGACAGAACGCTTAAGTACAACTTGAGCTACATATTTTTCAGAACATATGAGGCTAGATCAATATTTGTTTTCTTTTCATACAAGAAGGATGACTTTGAAAAGTTCCTAGAGAATCTATAGACCAATTAAGAGGTTTCCACCCAGGGTTTAAGGGCTATTATCAGGACAAAAAACCCTATTCATTTGCTACTCACTTCACTCAATTCACACTTCACAGAGACTATCCCCAGTTGAAGAAACTTGGTTGTCTGTATTCCTGGTTTTTACTCAGTCTTCTCTAGATAAAAGACTAATTTGAATTTGTTTTTCCTTCTCAATAGATCTGGAAGCAGAAGGACCTCCAAAGAGTGTACTATTTTCTGTGTTCTATCTCCCTTTTCTACCTCACATACAGTATTGCAAAGACTGCATACCCATAGAAATCTAGCTTCAAATTAATCTAAGATAAATGGGAACATTTTTATTAAGATTTACCAAAGCAAAAGCTCCAAAAATAACCTTTAAAATAGAATTCATAATCTCAAATTAGTGCTCAACTTTCCAGAGAACTAGCTGATAGCCAAGTTTTAGCTAGTTAGTGAAAAGTTTGCCATCAGATTTTAACTGCACTTCAAAATATAACCTAGAAGAATAGCAAATGAAATGTTGTCTCTTGTTCAAGTCATTAGAACTAATGTTTTCCTGGGGAAAAAAATAGTAAAATCAAAGTCTAAAACATCCCAAATGAATTTCAAGTCATGCCAAAACAAGACAGCTTCAGCAGAATTGATGCCATGAAATCCATTTACCAAAAGCATTAGCTGAGATAAGAGTTCAGCTGATGCTTCTCAAGTTACAGATACACTTTAAACAGACTTTAAAATAGAGAATCAATTTTTTTAATGATTGTGCAACCTAGCAAGAGAAAATTAATACAATACTAAGGTTTGGAATAACTTCTTCAACATAATTCAACGCCAGGGATAAGAGGACACTAACACAAAATTCCATTCGATGGAACCATGATTCTAGATATTAACCACACGTTATCAATGTGCAGAGGAGGAGCTTTTGCTTTACATTTCTGACAACTTCCATTACAGCTCAACTGCCTGTTTCTGCAATACAGTGGGAAGAAGACATGGCAATATAAAATTATTTAGTAACACAACATTTCAAAGCCAAGTTCATGAATCTGTATTATTCCAAGGTCACCCCCATATGTCACAAGAGTGTACATGTGCATGTATTATCTTCTGAAATATTTATACACACCTTGCCTAAAATGTGAAAGGAAAATGAAACCAAAACTAAGACTGTTTCAGGGTAAAATCTCATGCAACTAAAAAATATCTGATTAATTCTCCTTACATAAGTTGTGTCCCACATATGCATAGAACACCCTGAAATTATTAATGCTGCAGCAGCTGAGTCCCAATATAATCTGCCACATTTCTTTTGCTTCAATCCAAAAAAAAAAATATTACAAATTCAATGACAGCACTAGATATAAAATTAGCTATTGCAGTAAGAATTAACTCATATTTGAGTTCAAGTCTAACATTTTAAACAAACTCATATCTGAGTTCAAGTCTAATGTCCAGATACTGTGCTGAAGAAAGCAGTATCTGCACCAATAAAACAATCATTATGATTGAAGACTGTGAACCATCTTCTACTTTGCTTTTTTGCAGAAATATGGACACAGTAACAAGCTCTTTCCCTTAAGGTTAGAAGACAGTGAAAAAAGCTCAGTGTTAATCCATGAAGATGAGGCCAAGAGCTCTGCAATACAACATAAAAATACCATGTTGCACTTATAACCATTCTACATTCAGGAATAACAATTTATGATGCATCTACTGAAAAAGGTCATAAAACGCAAGTTTGTTTTTTGAAAGAACAGATTGCTGACAATCATGATTAAAAGCTTACACTTATGATTGCTAATTCCAAACTCATCAGAGCTTCGAGAAACTTTTAAGTTAGGAATGCAATGTTTATGTGTCAGAATATGTACTTTACTGGAGATACTAGGCATAAGAGATTTCTACTGATAGGTCAGTGGTACTTAAGATACATCTCCTCTTGCTATCCAGGTATTTTACCTCCTGGAAGCTAAGATGACAAAGCAGCTTCTCAAAATTAACAGCATTAGTCCTGCATTTCTGATCTACTCAGACCCTAAAACCAACCTTTGTGCCCAACTTGATCATATTTATTCCAGTGGCAGAGTATATTTATAGAAGGAGATAATAGATTTCCAAAATTTTTTCTACAGGATGCAGATGGATGGCATGGCATAGTGAATTAGCACTTTTCCACGCCTTCGCTTAAATGCAGCAGTGAGTCCAAAATAGTGTGATACAAACCTTTGACATTCATTGTAGCACGTATGTACAAGGTCCAAGCAATTTTGTATATACCAGTCTTGCCTAATATAAAATGGCTTTGCTTTTGATAAGCCATGGCATGTCAAAAAGCCAAATACCTAAAGTGCACGCAAATAAAAATACCAAAGCTATTTCTGAAAAGATCAAGTTTGGAATATATTGTAAATCTTTTGTCTGTGCTACAAAGAGACATCAATGATGCAGTGATGAACGGAACTGCGTTCTTCTCTTCCTCCTACCTGTAAAGGTTACAGTCAATGTTACACCATGTGATTTCTAAAATTGCTGACCCAAAGCTGGAAGGAGAGATGCAAAGTCACTTACTCAGACACACAGAGGATGGTTTCTTTGCCTTCTTCCACTGCAACTTCAACATCATTCTTCACATGCTCCACTGTCAGCAGAGCTCCTTTAAAAATAAGACAAGAGAAAAAGATACTGAATTTTCTTCCAGAAGCAGTATCTTTCATCATAGCAAAAAACCAATTACATTTCTTATTAAATAGGACCAGGTGACCAAACTGGCTCCTTCAAGATTGTCCAGGAAAGAAATTAATGTTCAGTCTCATATGCAAGAGACTTCTTATTCTTGGCAATCCTTACAGCTTTGAATTGATAATGTCCAGCATTCAATAACCTGCAGTGAGCTCAGCAAGTGTTAGCAGCAATACATTTTGCTTCCAAAGGGTATTGTAAAAATCAGTGCTGTACCACTATAGGTGGGAAGCATAATCAAATTGGTTTAAATTATTAAACGGCATAGTAATGTACTCCATCCTAGTCCCGACATATGCATCAAAGCAGATCAATTACTGAATATGCCAGTACTTTCTGAACAAGGACAAGACTATTTTAAACCTGATTTAATGTTTATGAAAAGATTAGCTATTCAAAATGAAGAAATTCTATCCATGTAAAAGCGCAGGAAGCTTATACAGGGTTTTCAGAGTAAGTAGTTCAGCAGAGAGAGTAAAAGGTGGTCTCTAGGAAATATAAGAATTTTTTTGAAGTTTTTAGGCTACACTGTCAACTGGATAGTTCTGCTAATATTCAAAGTGCCTTGATGCAAACCTGCTCTGATCTCAACGATCAGAGCATGACACAGTTGCTCAAACAAAGCACTGAGCTAACTTGCTGTATTTCTGGATTGGCTCTGATCCAGATTCAGCCTCCTGAGCATAAGTAAAGGAGCTTGTGTTCTTTTGCTTTGCTCAGAAGCATGCACAAAGACAAAAAGTTTTTGCATAGGCAGGTATTACTTAAATTAACCTAATCAAAGGACTACATTGTAGGTCTTGAAAGGCATCTAACCTTTTACAGTGCTCATAGTGTGCCGTGCATTTTATCTCCCCTAGAACAACACTCAGACTACTCAAGGCAGATGATGTAAGCTATTAATACACTGGCCTAAATACAAAGCACTGGAGCTAGGAATTCCCTAGCTGTCACCTCTGCTCAGCTGCAGACCCTTCTTGTAGCCTTAAGCTTTTATCAACAGTAAGTCAAGGTTCTTCACCCCATCAGTTACCTGTAGACGTCAGGATGACATCCCTTGCGCAATATGTTTGTAAGATGTGTAAGTATTTTAATAACATGCAGGGAAATGCTTTGAAGATGAAAAGCATTATGTGTACCAAGCTATGTAATTAATACTAACAGCATTAAAAGCTACCACACTTTTACCAGTGCACAGCGGATGAATAGTACAAAGTAGGAATGAGTGGGATGAGTGTGCTTGCCTTCTCAATACAAATGTTTACTGAAGTGTTTCCTCTGTAATAGTTCTAAAATAATTATGTCATCTCCTGAATTACGTCTCTAGTGCCACTCACCAGCTATCAAGAGATAAGAATCCTCCAAAGCCTAGCTAAATCCCTGTTAATCAGCTAATATTGCATCATATCTTTTCTAACAAATTGGCATAAATAAGTATCAGGAGAAATATGGTTTAAAACTTGTGTAACTATTGAATTAGGGTATAACATACAAGTTGTATTCAACTCTGAAATGCATTTAGGAATAACAGCATGAAAAAGAAATCAATAAACTGAGATGAAGTATGCGAAGAAAATATATTCTGAATAAGTAGAATGGAAAAGAGGTATGAAAGACATATAAAAGGCTGTGCAATGGAGGAGGTTCTCAGGTTTCTAAAGGCAAAATAACACAGAAGGGCAGGAAGCAAGTGAAAAAGCAAGAGTTTGCAGTGAAACTTTGAACTAGCTCTCCAGACGAGCCAAATTTTAGCAGCAGGTTAGAACTGACAAGGAAACATAGCTAGGCAGAGCTCACAAACAAGCAATCTGAATTCGGGCTGCCCTGAAACCGCATCTAACTCACCTGAAGGGTCCACCTATGACTCAGTTTCTTTAAGTGCAAAGCAACCGGCTGGAACAGCCGCCGAAGGGCGGCAGGACCTGCCCTGCCGGTACCTGCAGACCGGGGCCAGGCAGGCACTGCGGAGCACGACACGCGGCCGGCGCCTCCTCAGCACCGACGGGGACGTGCCTGTCACACCACCGGCCTGCGCCTTCAACAAGGCGGGCTCGCCCCGAAACCCTAAGGCCCATCAGCCGTCTCCCCCGCTGCCGAGGCCGCAGCGGGCACACGGCCTCGGGTTTGCCGGGCCGCAGAGGGCAGGACGAACAAGGCTCCCCCCCCCCACCTCCCCGCTCACCCCAGACGCATGATGCAACACGGCAACCCCAGGAAAGGCCAGCATCCCGTCGCAGCACCCCTCAGCACAGCGGGAGGAGCGGGGTGCGCCCCGCACTCACCGAGCGGAGGGCTGCTGGCGTTGACGGTGAGGCTCAGCGCCGCCATCCCGCCGACACGGCGCCGGAACCACGGCAGAGGCTGAGGCGGGGCCCGAGACCCCGCCAGCGAGGCAAGCGCCGGCTCAGCACGTCCCGCCCGCCGTCGAGGGGCGGGGCCACGGGAGCCACTTCCGGTGGCGGGGTGTGAGGTGAGGGGGGTCTGGGCTGGGGTCTCTGTAGTAGTAGGGTTGCTCTGAAAGGGATGTGGAGGTTGGAGTTGAGTTTAAAACCTGGGTCTTGTGTGGAGGCTGCCCCATCTCTCGTCTTGTTGTAAGCCTCGGTAGGGTTGGGTGCCGGCGATTCGCTCGGGCAGAGGCTTCCCTAGAGCTTTGCAGGAGCTCACGGTAACGCTGAGGTAAATGTGTGGTAGTGGTTGTAGGGAGAGGTTCCGTCGTTTTCCTGGCGGTAATGACACAAGTAAATCAAGCGGCTCGCATATGCCGACACGTGTGGTGCGCTGGTTTAGCAGTCTGTTAAGACTGTTACTTGTTACGCTGCTCGTAAACGTGGATTTTGCAGCGTGGCCCAAGCTAGTCTTGGAATGAATTGCTAAAATGTTGTGTCAGCGTTTTTTCTCTTCACAGGAAGCAGACTCAAGTTCACATTGTTGCAAGGACAATGCAGTGTTTTTTTCCCCCGTGTCTAATTTATAGATGGTATTACAGCACCTCATGTGCTGCTAGAGACATTATCAAATGCTTGATTGGTGGACTGGTGCTGTTTTGTGCAGTGGGTGTAGCGCTATAGCCAGAGCATGACACTGTCTTACACGCTGGCTTTTATCCCAACTTCCCTCAGTGCTTGCCTATGTTAGCAGTTTTACACTTCGTGTAAGTATGGAAAGCGGTTCCATACATAAGCATTTTTATACATCAGGTAGAAGCTGGTGTATGCTTTGTGTGTTTTACTCCCACGAAGGTAAATGAGCAGAGCGATAAATTACAGCAGAATTAGAGAGAAGCTTATACAGGAAATTTTCAAGCATAGAGCAAGTTTCAGACGAAAATAAGGATAAAGAAACAGATGAAATTGCTAACAGTGAGTTCTGTGATTTGTATTTTAATGTTCTATGGAAAGGTTTATTAAGCAGGCTTTGAGTTGTCTAAGTTTTTCTATGTTTTGTGTTAATGTGCTTAAAAATTCACATGCAGATTTTTTATGAACACTAAAGCACACACATCCAAAAGTCCTGCAGAAGGTAGAGGTAAGAATTATATATAACTGGGGCAGTGAAATGATGTTAATTTTGTATGTGGAATGATTAAACTTATAATGGGACAAAATATCAAGGCTCTGATTAAAGCAGGGTGAATTTCTGTTGCGTGTTCTTACTAGCCATGAGCTTGAGAAAGGAGAAGAAAGGTGAAGCTGTAGACGAAAGGATTGGATGCATGTGTTGTGTCTATATATATGCGGCTTTAATCCAGTCTCATGATAGCATTATAGACTGGCTGATAATAGAATGCAGTAAATGGTAATCTTGCTAACTGATTGGTAAATGTTATGATAAGCTGACCTCACCAAGAGCTTCCTTAGATCCTTTTCCATGTGTGAACATGGAGAGACAGAGAATGCTTTAGCAAGAGATGCTTGCTGGAAATAGAGCCAGGTTTAAGTCACTGAAGTCACATTGGTGTTACTCTACTGTGAGGAAAGGATCTAATCTAAGGACTCTAAGTAAACTGGAGTTTACTAAAATACCTTGTGTGATGAAAGGAGAAAGAAGCAACTTTTACACACTGAGGGTCACAAAATGTGAAGAAAACGAAGTATGTAGGGGCTCCACTGGTTCAGAATACTTCAGAGTCCTAAATTCAGCTTGAGGAGACACCATCTGTTTTGGCCAAGGTTGCCACTGTTAGTTAGTCATATGTAATTTACTATTTACTCTCTCTTCTGTTCACGTAGACTGAACACTTGAATCCTGCTTTCCTAAGCCCCATACCTATGGGAAAGCTGACTGAAGCAAGCTCTCCAATTTGTAAGTTCATTTTAGGTGATCTTGTTATCTGGTCTCTCTCCTTCCCTAATGTGCTGACATTCCATAGGAGGAAGAAGTGGTAGTGTCAGGTTCCTCAGCTCTTGGGGCTGTTGGAAAGGTACCTGGACATGAAAAATTTCAAGTTCTGGCATTTAAGTTGATCCTGTGTATGACAAAGTAACCTAAGATGCTCTCCAAGACTGAGGTGACACAGATCCCATGAGAGGCATTTCAAATCATCAGAGAGCTGCTGGGAACTCCTCTCCCCATTGCAGTTTCTTTGGGTTCTCCTCAACTGAGGTGTCCTGAACTCTGCTGTATTAATGTTTCACTGATCCCAGATGGATCCAGTGATCCGGGAACCTCTATTTGAGATGTTAAGAGGTCCAGCTAGACTGGTCCTGGTTTCTGCAAAACTGACACCCCAGCTCTCCACAAACAGCAATCTCTGCTATCCCAAAATCAAGTGCAGATCAGAAAATTCAAAGATTCACTTCTAAGAATCAAAACTGTGAACTTTATAATAAATGGGCTAATCCATCCAGGCAAATTCTTAGTCCATTTGTACTTAACATAATAAAGTCTTGATCACTACATACAACAGAAAACATTGAGCAACATCAGGAAAATGACTTAACATGATTTTGTGCCCTGACTATTGAGATGATTTTTGGACTCTACTTTTATGATCAGCAGTATGTTAAACACAGTAATGAAGAACAAATACTGCCAAAGGATATGGAAAACACCTATTCAAGAAATGTGACTGGTTTGATGTTTCCTGCTAAACACAGCAAAACAATCAGATCCAATATATACATATTGATTCTGTGTACAATTTGAAATCATTGAACACCTTAATGTAATTCAAACTCTCTAAGACAGTAGTTCAGGCTCAGTTATCATCTTGCTTTCTTCTCCGAGCTTGCTTTCTTCTCCAAGCTCATTTTCTCAGCCTGCCAGGCCAAGTGAAGATGCTTTATTGCTTCAAGGCACAAGAGACTGTTTAACAGTGTTAGGAATACGACTGGCATAATAGTCATAATTTCTCAAAGCAGCAAGGACCCCAGCAGAATTCATGTGTTTCACTTCCTTGTTATACTGAAATGAATTTCCATGGATATCAGTTATCTTGCCTGGAAAAAAAAAAAAAAAAGAAAAAAGAAAAGAAAAGAATAATCCAGCAAACAAGAGTTGGAGAGAGAGAATCTACTTCATTAGTACAAGTGATACAACTAAAAACCCAGTCTTTGTTGTACACACGCCTGTCTTCAGATGTGAAATATCTTTGCTCCCAGTTTAAGTGCAACAGTTTTGTACTGACTGAAATCAAATAACTAATGGTTTTATTTTCTTTCAGTAACATTTACATTCCTTGTGTTTCAGGAAAAGGAAAAGACCACCTCTCTCTTACGGATTAACTAAAATGCTTCCTGAATAGTTTTTACATTTGCCATTGACAGGAAAGAAAGAAATATCTTGAGTTCAAGTAAAAGCCGGGGTAAGCCCATACAACAAACTCTAACATAATATAAAAATACTTTAGCTGATTTTAAACAAGTTTCTAGAAATCACTTAGCAAGACCAACACCAATCTTTATGCAAGCTAATTTAACCATGACATACCTAAATAACAAGGAGGCTAAATACAGCCCTGTGCTGCCCCAGATTAATTGGGTTTTTTTGTGCCTGAGCTAACCTGTTTAGAGCCATCTTCTCAATTATCAACTCTAGAGACTGCAGATAATGTCATTATAAAGCCAGTTATCAATGCTTGACAATTTAGGAGATTTAAACCCCATTTATCAGCATAAACACCAGAAAAAGTATAATAATACTTATATTCAAATTCTTGTCAGTGAGACTTTTCATCACTCCTCTAACCTCTTCCTCCATAGAAGGGTGGAGTGGCTTATGTCGGCTGGA
>JBCJKH010035704.1:3988-15994 GCA_039877255.1 Loriculus beryllinus
AAATTCCAGTAACAGTTAAATGAACTATTTCATTCATTTATGATTAAATAAAAAAACCCTCCTCTACTAAATATGACAAACTACATCCAGCTAGCAGAATAATTCAGTGTAGTATTGAAAAAGAAAATTATCCACCCTGTAGGTTAATTTTTCTAAGATTTTTTTCTCCTCTGAAAGAGATAAAGAAGCAAAGAAAAGTTTAAAAGGAAAATGAAATATTTCTCATAGCACATCTTAAGTGATTTGTAAACAAGTGCCCCAAAGCAACAAAAGCTATAGATTGGTTCATACTACTACCCATCAGAAGATTTTATAAGTGTCTCAATAGTGAGTGACCCAGAATTTGCAAATATGGTATTATTGCTGACATACCAAAATAATGCTTCATATTTCATTCAGTATGTCTCTGATTTATGCAAATGACTGTCAATGTAGTTTTTCTATTTCTTTAAAAAAACAAACACACATAGGGTAGTCTTTAGACTGTGATTCAGGAATTATTCATTCCATAACCACCATTATGAATGTCTATCATGCCTATTAGTAGGCAAAGCTTTTTTCTGAATGCAAGCTACAATTCTTAGCTCCCTATCCTTACCATGCAGAGCTGCCCATGCCCTTCAGAAAATAGAAGAAGAAAATCTACTAGTAGCTTATTTTATTTATTTGAATATATATGTGTGTGTGTGTGTATTTTTTTTATTCACTATTTAAATCCTGGTTTAAGAGACTGAGTGCTCTGGAGACAGGGTTTACCTTCAGTGTTGGCAGCTCCATTTTAACTTTCTACATTGCAGTGGAAGACTGAAAAAAATCTGACAGTAAGCATCTTTCACAACCCTAATCTTTTCCCAATTACTGTCTGAGCCAAAAATATATCAGTTCAGCATCTGCTTTTTTCAGAATTCATCTTGTCAAAACGGAGATGCAAGCAGTGCTACCCAGTACTGTTGGCATTTCCAGAAGTACTGCTTTATAGAAAAATATTATGGCACAAAAAATAATTAAAACTTTAAAAAAGAAAAAAAACATCTGAGAAAATAGCTATTTTTCTAGATGAATAGTCAGGTCAATGTTCTCAAGAAAATCCTTTTGCCAACCTCACATTACTGTAATTCCTCTAAAGACAGGTATTATGGACAAATTTGGGCAAATACATGCAAATCCCCCTTTTTGATACCATCAAGAATATTTTAGAGTAATTTTTTTTTTTTTTTCATCTGGGAGGAAGGACAAATCTGTATTGTGGACTGAAGTGTAGTAATTTGCAGTGCTTTTTATATTACAGAGTATCTGCACTAAAGCAATCTTTTCCTTTAGACAGAAAATTCACATTCAAGTGTAAGTTTTGATCTGGAATAAGAATTCATACATTTTAAAAATAACTGGAAAAAAGAATGGCTTCCTCTAATTAGGTAGCTTGATCAATGTATGCATTAGAGACACATTTGCTAATGTATTATGAATTCAGATGGGTGAGAGAAAAGCAGGCTGAAACAGCTTTTAAAAATAGCCCAGAATCCTCAGCAATTTCCCCCTACTTACCTCCTCCTTATAATCTAAAATTCTTCTTCAGCTTTCTACTACTAAAAGAAAACCACAGAAGAGATGGTTTAATAATAATAATATCTAGCTTCACTTGCATGTAAAATGAGAGAGAAAAATTGTCTTAAGCAATATTTATATTTCTGTTGTCTTCCGCAGCCAACCCTTTTGCTCAGGTTGTGTTCAGTGATTAATTCCAACAGTGGAGATGTAAAGAAAGGATTATGACTCAGTCTCAGGGAAGACTGAAATTAGTAAAACAGAGCAGCTACTAACCTGCAGGTCCCTGGATCTTCTGGTGTAAGATATGATGATTGGCAACCTGACCTACATTTCTTGGATCACGTGGCAGGTAGAAATATAACATCTGCTCTATTGCTAAGGTAATAAATTAAACCACTTTCAAATATTATTTCAATAAATTAAGCCCATAGATCTGTAGTAGTTTGCATAAACTATGTAAATAAGTGCTGTGACTTACATGTTGTTGCTTGGGCATAAATTCAGTCTACTTTTTTCAAAAGGCAGAAGTTCAGCATGGATATTTAAGATGGCTTGTGCAATCATATTAATCTTTCTACATCATATTTCACAATTTTATGAGAATTTTATTACTAAATAATATATCTCCATGTTCCCTTTTGTAGCTGTGCTGTCCATTACTTGCCTAAACTACTTGCTGTCATTAGTTATAGCAGTTTTATGCTTCATATACTACACAGCCTCTGATGGCTGTCTTCCTAATAAATTCTTCATCAGCTTCAACATGACCATCTGTATTGCAGCTTCATTAATATCCTTTCATTCCAATTTCCAGGTGGGCAATGTCTTGCTTAGTTAAAGCTTTTTGTAAATTATTAATTATTGCAACCAAGAATCCTCCTCCCTGGGCTCTCACTGGTATCATGAAATAGTGATTTCATGGATATTACAGAAGTGTCGCTCATTGCTGCCTTTATCTGTTAGGTTAATGAGGATCATTCTGCTTGAACACAATGGATCAAAATCTGGCCTTTGGTGCACACAGATATTTCCTATTGATTTCACTAAGCTCATTGCATCTGGAGCTTCAGGCTTAGCAGCCTATTAAGGTAGCATGGTGAGAGCAAAGCACAGATAGGAAGGTTTACCCTGGTATAGCAGGTGAAGCATGAGCTGAAGAAATCTGAGACTTGAAAGAATCTGCACCAATACAATCAAGAAGTGAAAAAACCTCAGTCCATCAGGCAGGAGATCCTGGGTTATCTCGATTTTGTGACTACATAGAAGACTAAATACAGCTCTTTAACAGACAGACCCTCTGGTTTTTGATTCCTTAGGAAGACTTTCTGTTGACTATACTATTGAGTTGATTTAAATATAAACACCAAAATCCACAATACATATTTCACAGTAAACAGCAAATGCTTATAATCACATCTTGTAGCTTAAGGCTTTCAAGCATTTCTGTTACTTTATTCTGCAGCCATTTGGGTGAATGCTTTACTGACTGTGTCAAGACAGCACAAATTCTTTTCATCTGTCACTTTGGAGTCAGTTTGGTGGGCTCTACCAACCAATGAAATGCATTTGGGCAGACTGTGAAGTTAAGATGAATGTGACTTAGTATGCACCAAGTGGTATGCTTTTCATAGTTCTTCACCACGCAGTTAGGAAGAACCATGGAATTACAAATGAGGTAGACACAATTTGTCCTACATCCTTATATTGTATCACCATTTAATTTCATGCGTGTGCCATTATGTACCTGCATACACTTTCGCTTTACTTGTATAAATGAACTAAATGCATCAAGCTGTATTTTACAGATGTTTAGTACTGTAAAAAAATAGAAATTAAAAAAGTAAGATTTAAAGCTGTCTGTAATTCCATCCTCTTTTCTTGTGCATGTGCTTCATTTAAACAAATATTTATATGCAATAATTTTTCTTTCTGGGTGTCTTTCTAATTATTCAGACTATGAACCAAGATCCTTTCTCCATATACTTTATTTCAACCTCACTCCCTTGGAAGAGTCTCTCCTCATGTTGTTGTGACTGTGATAGTATCTGAAAGGTTAATAAAAATAAATCTATCTTTGCAACATGCAGTCCAGGCCATCAACTCTGGGGAGTGTCAGAATACACACTTTATCTCTAGCAAGTGTGAAAATTTGAGGATGCTTTCTGTGTTGAAATCTGTAGAAATTTTGCCTGATGAACAGGAGAAATGAATGTAGGTAAATAGAGATTTTTTTCAGAGGCTTGACTGTACCTGCTTGGCTTTGTCCAGGTGTTTCAACAGAAATCGTATCCTTGTCAAAATGGTTAATTGTGATGCTGAATTTTACATTCCTGTTTCAGAATCTTTGAAAGAAAGAAAAGGTCACCAGGTAATTTTTTATATTGGTGAAAAAAATTGCTCCTTTACCATATGCAGGGAAATAGTTGGCTTGGTGTGGCTGCATTTTTTGTTCCATCTTATCCTTCATTTTCATACCCATACAGGAAATTGTTAAAGTTTGATAAAGTTAAAAGAGCTATATTGAGTTTGCAATGTAAAGTGACAAGAAGTCTTATCAGAAAATAGGTGGCTTAATGAACCCAAATACATTATGTCCACATTCCTACCTGTGAAGATTTGGAAACTTTGCTACAAAACTCTGTTGCAAACCTGATTTTTAAAAAGTGAGTGGTTTTAGCTGGGATAGATTTAATTTTCTTCACAGTAGCTACTCAATAATTTGGATTTGTGTTAGAAACAGCATGGATAGCACACTAATGTTTTAGTTATTGCTGAGAGAAATGCTTATACAGAGCCAAGGCCTTTTCTGCTCCTCACACCATCCCACCGGTGAGCAGGCTGGAAGTGCACAAGTATTTGGGAAGGGACATAGCCAGGACAGCTGACCCCAACTGTATCATGGGATATTCCACACCATATGACATCATGCTCAGCATGTAAAGCTGAAGGAAGAAGGAGGAAGGGAGGGATGTTGGCATGATGGTGTTGATGGCTAAACACCTGCCTACCAGTTGAAGTGGTGAACAAAATCCTTGTTTTGCTTTGCTTGCGCACATAGCTTTTGCTTTACCTGTTAATCTGTCTTTATGTTGATCCACAAGTTTTCTCACTTTTATTCATTTGATTCTTTCTCCCATCCCAACATGGGTTGAATGAGCGAGTGGCTGTGTAGGGTTTAGTTGCCGGTTGCAGTTAGACCACAACATATGGCTTGAACTGTCTCTATTTTCAGTGCATTTGAACTTTCTCTCTTCCTTTAAATTATCTTCTCTTTTTCCTCTTTCTTTCTGCAGTCTGTCCAACCCAAGAACCATTCGGATACCAATTATATTAAAATTTCAGCACTGAGGCAGAAGTACAAAACAGACAGTCTTTCTTGATGTGCTGTCTCAAAGATCCCAAAGTGATGTTGGGTGATATGTGAGACCAAGGAGCAAAGTAGTGGTTATCCACAAGCAGCAAGCCACCTTCCGGAACAAAGAACAAAGAAATGTAGCTTGTTGAGCCAGTAAGAAACCCTTCTTTTGCTTTAGAAATGAAAAGGAAGGAAAAACTTGGTTTGATTTGAAGAGGAGACACTCCTGAGGTGATTAGAGGAGCATATTTTTGAGTTCAATTTGAACAAATCCTGCTGTAAACCAGAAGGGCCTTATCCTTGGAGCAGGACACTAAAACATCACGGTAGAACAGAGGGAGATTTTGAGCCAGGCACACACCTGCCCGGGACTTGACCAGCTCTACTGTCAAAATGTCATATTATTTCTGAAGTAACAAGCATAGTTTTATTTGACCTTTAAATAAAGACCACTTCAACTCGGTTTCTGGATCTTGCTGATCCAGAAAGTAGGATATTCATATAGTTTTCACTGTACTGAATGTATTTGTTTCCTTTGCATAATTTATGTAATGAAGTAACCTAATTCTGTACACACCCAAACCCAAACCTGCCTTTCTTAAGTGTTCTTTGTTGGTTTATTTTTTTTTCCTCTGCCTTTTTTTTTTCTTTTTCCTATAGTGCTAATCCATGGTTTAGACAGACTGTGGGGCCCACCTACTGTGGAAACCTTTTCCCCAATATAATTGTTAACAGAGGCTCCAGCAGTTTGAGAGAAATGAAAACAAAACCTTATTATCCAATAAAGGATAGTTAAAAATTCAGCAGCTAACAGTTTTTGGCTGACAAAATTGTTGAACATACCAAGAAGCAGAAAGCAAAATTGGCTATTTTCTGATCACAGGCCTAATTAAAAATGAACAGCTTAACTGTACCATTATGTGCCAATGACTGTGACCTGCATGGTATTTTAATTTCTGAATCTCTTTATATAAAGAATTTCCTGTGAGATTTTGTTACTCTCTAAATACCTCTGTATAGTATTGACTGCAACTGAGGGCCAGCTTTTGTTGAAAGAAAATATCTGGCTTTAATGGTTTGGAAGTTGAATGTACATATATATTTTTTATTGGGTCAGGTTCTAAGACTGGATATCTTACAGCACCAGTCTTGTGGGTTTGGGGATTTCTTTTTACAAATTCATTTTTACAGCTTACAGCAGCCAGCTAAAAATAAGACAATAAAGGTTATGTGAGAATTGCAGGACTATAGGACTTCCTGCAGTCTACTTCAGGAACTGAAATGCCGCCCCAGCAGACTCAGTTGCCTCTCTGAGACCATACTTAGTGTAAAACAGGGCAGAATTACATTTTATGTGCCAGATTCCTTCTTATGTTAATTCCTCTGAAATCAACAGATTTTTTTTTTTAAGAATAAATTTGAACCAGCCTGTTTAGTTCTTCTGTTCCAGAAGTCTACAGTTACTGGAGTTTCAGGATCAGTTGCCCCATTCCATTCCCTGTCTGAGCCTGAGACAAAGGTTTTACTGAATAAAACTTCATTAGATCACAGAGATGTTATAAATAATTTAGCAGAGTTTATCATAATTGAAGGTTTCTTCTCACAAGCGTATTAAGCTGACCTGAGGGCAGAATTAATTCCCACCTCTGGAGACAATCAACTGCCAGATCAAGTTCAAGGTCTTTGGAAAGTTCTTGTTCTAGAACCTCCTCCTGCTGGAACTTCTCCTCTTCTGACCATGCATCCCAAATTCAACTCATACTGAATTATGCCAAGAAGGAGGATTTGCACACATGGGAACTTAGGGTGTTAGAAAACCTGACTTTTTCATGTAGATTGGTCTGGTGTGCTGTTTCGGGGGAAAAAAAAAAAACAAAACCAAACTCTAAAAAATCTTAAATAAGCTCTCAGTTACACTGAAATTATTGTTAATGGTTTATTTCACAATAGATGCTCCATAATTACTGAATTTACAAAATTAGAACTACCATAGCAAACATCATAGAAGTTTAGAAAATGAGAAGTGTTCTTTCACCAGCTTTCAAACTGAGCATTGTTGAGTTACTTGTTCATTCAGATGTAATCTGTGACTAACCCCCTGAAGTCTAACCACTTGTTATGGATTTCCGTCACAAAAATAAATGACGGAATTTGATTCTGACCCAATAACACAGCCTCTTTATGTAACTATAAAATACCACCTCTTTCTGTATTGTAGTGCTACCAGATTGCAACAGAAGTGGCAAAAGATATATTTATATATATACCTGATACAGCACACAGTAAGGCCCAGTTTTGTAGCTGCTCTCGCACACTGAATAATCCAAACCCTGAGGTAGCCCCCACTGTTTTCCATCAGACAACTCATATGAGCAATGGCAACTATGTAAGTAACTTTTTTACGTGTTCAAATTTCATATACAGTTGTAATAGACTGTCGTTGCATTCAAGACAGTATTCTTTTTTCACAGATGTAGCAGTTGCTGCTTCTTAGTTTTTTTTTTTTTTTTCCACAGTGCAGGATTGAAGTTTATTGCGAGATTAGTTTCTGCTACCTAACAGCAAAAAAAAAAAAAATCAACAACTAAGAAATAGGTCATGTACTATTGTTCATGCATACTCAAGGTGACACAAAACTGCATAACTTTGTGATCTCCTGTTTTATTAAGAGGCAGCTACTTTGGGTCTTTTGTGACAAATTAAATGACAGTATACTTTGACTTTCGTCAAGCTCTAACAGAGATCTGATGAGAAAGTTATTTGTTTCCTTTAAACAACTAAACAGAAATTTTTCTTTTGACCTTATTCTAAAGAACTATGTTGCTAGAAAATGTGGAGTAAAGAGGGGATAGAAATCTATTGGTTACAGCGCTTGTATCACCAGCTCAGGTGGCTTGGATGTCACCCTTATGGTCTTCTGATGTTACTTCAGAAGATTGTACTGTCAGCAGGAAAATGGGTCTTTTTGAAAAGATTTTCTCCTTTACCAAAGGCGTCTTATGAGATGTTAAGCTCATTAGGAAACCAGAAGAAAATCCAGCCGAACTTTTAAGTCTTCTTTTTTTTTTTTTTACTTTTCTATTTTTTTTTTTTTTTTTTAGCTTTTGGTCATTAAGAATGTGAAAAGGGGCTTAGCTTTTTGAGCAGCTCCAGGGAAAGATGGGAAGGGGAAATATGTTGAGATCTTATGACTATGGTTGTTAATATACAGTGGTGACATTATTCAAGCTGCGATAGTTAAAGGCCTGTCAGCACTTCCATTCGAAACCCAGCCTTTTTAACATTTATTTTTCCAAAAAGAAGTCCAGTGTTAGTTGAATTTTAGCATACAAGAATGCATCCTGGGAGAAAACTCCCTTTGTGACATTTCAAATAGATGGTTTCCATTGTATCTGTTAGAGATAATTCAAAGTGTCCCAGCCTGAGACATATTTTTGCATTTGTATCCAGCTGTCAGCCATTTATTTGTATGTGTATTCATATATAGAGACCTATGAGAGTGTATTTGTACATATATGTGTAAGTATATGACCTGCAAGAGGACTGCCTTTATGCTTAAATGTTAATATAGGCCTGATATTTCCACAGGTTAACAGCACCTTGCACAATGAGTCTTTACACCTGCTCAATCAACAGGATGAAGATCAAGATATTCTCTTGTCAGGTCAAGCAAACAACCCATGTTTTGCACAGAAAGCCCAGTATTAAGATTAAATTCTGCTTTTTGCAGCATAAAATGGACTACGCAGATAAAGCAATAATACTTTCCCTAAAAAGCAATTTGATATGATAAAGGAGCAGGATTCCTTCAAGAAGAAGGGAAGGAATTAATCCATCCCTATATTATCAGATACAATCAGTGGATTAGATTACTTAGAAATGCTGTTCTTAATTTTTAAAGAACAATTTAACTTACTGATCTTCCATTTACTAAATGTTACACTTAGATACGTAGAAAGCTACTTTTCCCATTTTACAAAAACAAATCCTGAGACAGGGTAAACAACACATTGCATCAAAGAAAGATCTACTAGGTGATTTCTACTGACCTTGAAAAGTTAAACTGTGTTGGTAATGATGTAGATTGGTGACATATCAGAGAGTGTTCCAATTGCATTTTGAGAATGACACAACTTGTGTCGTTAAGAGGTACGCTCTCGTGCAGATCATTCACTAGCTTGTTAGGCACAAGTCCTTGTAATAGAAAATGCAAATAAGTATATCAGACCTGTTACAGAAATAACGATTTTCTTTTTGTTTGGGGTAGCTGATTGTTGTCAGAGAAAAGCACTGTTCAGAGCTCTCACAGGGTCTTCGCCATGTCATTTGCTTTTCTTGCAGATAAGTATCTCCTGTTTTTCCTTTTGTTTTGTGTGGCAAGAAGGAAGGAAACTCTCTCATCCTGTGAAAGAGTAACAGTTTAATTTAAGAATTTGTCTTATCACTCATTACTGTCATTGGCAGATTCAGGAGAGTACATGTATCTGGAACCATGTGGCTCCAAACTAGATCCACTGGGAATGGAGCAAGACTGAGGCCAATGAGTTTCCTCAGGAAATGGGTGGTTAAGAGGTTCTCTAGGGAAGGAAAGACCATATACAGCAGTAAAGCATGCAGGTACTTGCCAGAAAACAGTATCTTTGAACTAGGAAAGGGACAGGACCACTATCCACAACCCTAGCAGGTGGCGAGGAATGCAGGAACCACAAACATTACTGTCAAGGGACTTGCAGATGTGGGACTGAAAGGATAGTGGAGCAAGGATGAGGTAACAAAGACTGTTTCCACCCATCATCATGAAACTATGGAGACAGGGTCTGTACAAATAAGTCTCTGGGATTTTCTTTTCCGGTGCAAGGCTTGGGTTGTAATGAACATATGAATAACACAAGCACCACAGTCTGGAAAGGTAATGTAATGTGTGTTATTTCCATCAGAATGGAAATGACAAGAACTGAAAGACAGCTGCTTGCCTTATCATGGGAGGTTAATTTTTGTTTTGTTTGAGTCTGTCTGCTTACTTTGAAGCTTTTAAATATATCATGTTATGCATTTGTCCTTTTAAATTAATGTCTTGTCAAAATGGATCTCTTGTCAAAAATAATCTCATGATAATAAAATAAAAAATAATCTCATGATTATTTTTCATTGAAATTACACAAATCTATGCTCTTTCAGTTTGGATATCATATACTTTTCTCACACTATGTAAAGCCAAAAAAGGCCATAGATCATTGAATCTGATCTTATATAGATACTGTAGTTTGCTCACTTTCACACATTTACCCCCTCTGTATTTTAAATTTAGATTTGGTCAGATTTACATTTCAGAAAGCCATTGAAACTTGATCTGAGGAACTGGAAAAGTTATCAATATATTTATTTCCAAGTTTGGTCCAACTGTTAACTCCCACAGTTATACACTGGTACGTAATGAAACTCATGTTTTGATCCAGCTTTGCTGAGACCCACTTTCAGAGCTAGGAATTTAAACAAGAGGGGCTTTTTTGTTCAGCATTCATGACACTGGTTCCCAGATTTGTTAAAAAAAAAAAGTCATGTTTATATGGTAAATGTACAGAATATTTTAGATAGGCCATGAAACAAGAGAGGAAATTAATCTTGTGCAAGACTTTTATCACAAAACATTGCAACACAAGTAATCTGATTATAGAAAGGGCAGTGACTTTGTGTGTATGACCCTATGGGTAATCCTGTCTAATGCAGACTATCTTACTGTCTATAGTAATACTATATAGCATTTCTGCTTTTCTTGTCCACCTGATGGGGAATCTCAGTATGGGAGGTAAACAAATTGAAGACAGCCTGTGATGTCAGTGCAGAAGTGAGACTGCAAGAATAAAGCTAAAGTTTATGACTAAAACTAGAATTCAACTGCTGAGAGATTCAAAAACTTTCCTAGCCACAAGCATTCACTCACATACTTCCTCTATTAGCAAAGACTTTAAATATATGCTAAAATACCAATACTGGGGCTGTATCCATGCTTTTAACAGCAGAGATATAACATGAAATTGTGTTTCAGGCCCTTGGGTGAGATCAAAGGATGAAAGGCCATTCAACTGAGTAATACAATTTCACTAAAAAAACCTCCAACTAAACAATATAAAAGACAATATTTATGTAACAGATGTTTCTGGTTTATTTATTTATTACTTGTTAAAATTATGTTAGAGTTCATCTGATATAATAGTGGCATGGTATAAAGGCAAATTAATTTTTACTCTGAGCTAAGAGCTACAGGTAAAAAATAGTTTTCTAATGGTGTTTTGGTGGTGATCTTATTTTCCCCTTACAATCTCTTTCCTCCATTCTCACTGTATAAGAGAAAAAGGAAGGTAGAGAGATACCTTTAACTGTCTGGAGATTTTGTAGTACATCATATGGGCAGAGAACACATGAAAGCCCTTGGGCACCAATGTTTTACATATAGCCCTGGCTGCAGTAATTGGGTCCTTTACTCTAACAGTTGCTGTTGCAGTGGAGGAAGGAATTGTCTGGCATTCCTATAGCAGCTTGAAAACTTGCTTCTCGATCTGCAAGTGACCCATGATGTGAGGTAATGGGAAGAGAGCCAAACTTTAAACAGTTTTTATTTGGATTCAGTTGAAGTTGAATGAAGGCTCAGGCTGGTGCTTTTTTTTTTTTTTTTCCCAAATATTTCTCTCAGCCCATGATGAGAAGCAAAGTCTCATACTCCATTGTTCCTTTTTCTTCCCCCCAGCAGCATATTTTAAAGATGGAAATTCAGCTATTTCTATTTCCTTACTTTTGTCAGTTTGGGTCATAGCCTTAATGTTACTTAAACAGTTCCTTTAAAGTAATGAAACCCTTAATATAGACTTAATAAAGCAGTGAAAGGCGGTATGGATTTCCTTCTGTCTAAGGTTCAGAGGCCTTTATCTGAATAATACATTAGATACTTCTATTCACTGGTGAGGCTTCGTAACAGGAAAAACTTTGAAGGGAACGTCTATCTTATCATTAAATTGATAATAGACATGTTCTTCACTTTTTATCCCTTTTGTAGCACATCTTTTACCTCTGGCAGGTTTCTCTAGGAATTAAACAGGAACCAAGAT
>JBCJKH010035713.1:0-139360 GCA_039877255.1 Loriculus beryllinus
CCAGAGAAGCTGTGGCTGCCCCATCCTTGGCAGTGTTCAAGGCCAGGTTGGACACAGGGGCTTGGAGCAAGCTGCTCTAGTGGAAAATGTCCCTGCCTGTGGCAGAGAGGTGGGAAGTGAATGAGCTTTAAGGTCTCTTCCAACTCAAATCAGCCTAGGATTCTATGATTGCTAATTAATTCAAAGATGGTGCTTCTGTCTGTGATGGTCTGTCTGTGATGGTCTAACTTCCATCATTTGTGAAAAAAGGAAATGCTCTTTTACATACCATATCTTCTGTAGGTTTGGATTCTACCAGGTATTGAACAAACAGCGGCAGAGGTCAGAACAGAGACTTATCTAAGAGCTTATGTTGTGCTGCTTTTATCTGTTTAACTTTGCTCTTACCTTTCAATATTGTTGTTATGTGTTAATACTTGACTTTGTCTTTCAGCAAGGGAAAGTATCTTTAGCAGTTGTTTCATATTGTTTCAGTGCAGTCCTTTCCTTAAGGAACAAAAGGAAAAGGATCAAATATTTTCCAAACATCAAGGATTTGCCATTCTCCCTGTATTTCTCTGAAAGACCTGTATGTGGGGTGAAGAGGTCAGGGATGGAACACCTACAATTGCAAGTAGGAAAAAATTATTTGCTTCACTGACAGTTTTCTCTGCATCAGGGATGGCCAAGTCATTGAGAGCTGAGCTTCTCTTCAGCAAAATACAACTTATCCTGTCAACAACCCATACAAACTTGACATATGCTGTTAAATGCTGGCATACTGTCCCACATAAATCTTCCATGGAAGTGGGCTTCTCCATTTCATAGTACCACAACATGTTATCAGTTTCTTCTCTTTCCCCTCTTATTGAGGGGTATATTAAGACTATTTAGACTGACATAAAGTAGAGGCCAATACGTGGTGCATTTATCCACCTGTTTTCCAGATTTAGACTGACCTATTTCTCATCAGAGTGCATATCTCAAGTAAGAAAATTCAATTTAAAAAACAAACAAACAAACAAAAAATCACCCGCAAAACCCCCAAACGAACAACTCCCTGTCCCCACAAAAACACAGCCGTTAGGAGATCATGGATATGGTCTAAACCAACAACAAAATCTAAACCAAACCAGGTTTCATCTAAGCTATATGCGTTCTTTGCACTTCTGTTAGCATAAGCAATCTGGTTTTAAACAAATACTGAGCTTTATCTGAGCAGTCTCCACCAGGCAAAGGCAGTCACTTTACATTGCCAGTGGTAGCCAGATTTTATGGTTTGTATGTGGTTGCCTGGCTGGCTTCTATTTTATTAAAGAAACCAGGATTAATTTAAGGATTATAATAAATTTGCAGCTGTTCTTCTTTGGTAATCTGAATTGACAGGGCTGTCTCTGGATTACTGTTATAAAGGTGCCATCACTCACTAGAGAATAGCTGTTCCAAGTACATCAATGCATATTTAAGAAACTGGAACTCATTGCCCATGACTTCAATGCTAAAAGCGCTAGGTCACTAAAAGGGTTTTAATTACTTCACTGTCCAGAATTATGGGATATTAATCCCTGGAGGATAGTAAAAGGCATATAACTCTTTTTCCTATGCTACTGGTAAAAAAAGGAGAAATAGTTTCAGTGTGTCTATAGTCAGTTGAAGTTACTCTGAGTCACCATTTCTGATTTTGAATGGAGGCTAAATTAGCTCCTTTTGTCAGACAGAATATGTTACCAAACTACAGACATATGGTCTGGAATAGTTCCTTAGGAGCAGAGTGGGTGGCAGACACAATGCCATATTGTCCGAAATACTACTTACTTACATTAAGGAAAATGGGAGCTGGCAGCTAGTATTATGCCACAATTTTATAATCTAGAAAGGTCTTTATCAATGTTGTAATGCAAATGGGACAAAACCAGGAAGGAGGTAAGGACTCACACAGATTACATACGCCAGGCAGCCACTACTGCACTACCTAAGAGCCCCCTCAAGCCCAATTATGGCATGACTTGTAACCTGTTTAAGCTCAGGCATGACTTGTAACCTGTTTTAAGCTCAGACTTTTAGACTTCCCAGTAACAAAGTGCTCAGGAATTCACATGAGCAATTTCTGAAAGGATACACAGAGCACAACAAATATCTTTGACTTTTCTGGTTTGCTCTCAAAACCAAGAAGTTGTCTCCAACACGTGCAACATCCAAGCATATATTTAAGCTATTCCTGGTGTTTTCAATAGAAAGAAAGGGCAGACGCCAGCTGTAACCGGACGGATGATTTGCATGAAAAGGAGAAACCTTTCAAGCTCTCTAAAAGTGAATTTCCCTCTGGTCTCAAGAACAGAAGATTCTGCCTTAACTATAACAGGTTCCACAATATGCTTGCATAAATCAAAGAGCTGTGTATACATGACACTTCCCCTCTTCACTATTTATATTCACTTGGAATGAAAAATAGCTCACCACCTGCCTTGTTTCTATCATAATGTAACAGGCCACAGAGTTAACACCCTTTGATATGAACAGCAGAATGAAATGACAAAAATGATCACTCTTAGACAATGAAGACATTTGGAACCTCACCTGGAACTTTTCCATAAGAAACATAAATATCTCATAAATAGATGAAAATGTTATTTCAAGTATGTGTATTGTAATGAAAAAACAAATGCAACACACTTCCATTTCAAGCTTACAAGTACTAAAATTATGGAACTGTGTGAACAACAGTAAAAGGATTTAATATTTTATTAAAGTTTTAAAGTAAATTTACAGGAACAAAGGAGCTTTACTGACCTTATGGGGCCTCTCTACAACATGTGATGTTGTTCCGACACACAGAAGACTGTGGGACTTTCCCTCAGAAGATAAACAGCTAAGAGAGGAGAAAGAAAATGACATTAGGCATCAATAATCACATTAAAGAATTAGAAGTCTGGTATCTGGAAGAAGGAACAGCTTCATAATAAGCTTAAACCCACTGTTTTCAGGTGAATGAATAACAGCTTTTGGTCTGCTGAGACCCAGTGAATCATTGGGAATACTTTTGACAATTATTACAAACTCAGAAAATCTGTGGGTTGAACTGAAGGGAAGTGATGATGAAAAGAAACCACATCTTGGTCCAGGCAGAAAGATGGAGAAACAGCCCTCATGCAGCCTCAATGACAGCAGAGGGCGGTAGTAAAAAATAATGCTATTGAGGTCATATAAAAATAGACCAAAGAGCATTTCATGCCATTTGATTCCTGAAATTAATGAACATCTATGTAATGTCTAAGTTTGCTATATAAGTTTTACTAATTTTCTGGTTTAAAGTGAAGCAAAACGAGATAATATTTTAAGTGGTTTTACTCGAATTAAATCAGTCAAATTGAAGGAGTGTCACGAAGTGAATTCCAAAAGATAAGCAAAATTTTATTCACTAATGGATTTGGAATTAATTTGAAAACCTTGATTATCTTGTCAACAAGAGGCAGCACAAAATATCTCTATGTCAGCTTCATGCACCTTCAGCAGTCATTAAAGAAGAACTAACAATTGAATAAGCCATGGAGAGCCGACTGTGTCCTTTGTGGTTATCCCATATTGAGATTGCCTGATGGAGCAGAGGCAGAAATGTTGGTTCTGCCTATTGTTATATGTGCTGAGCACATTAACAGAGGAATTTGGTTTCTGGGGCAGTCAGTGAGACATTGTTCTTTTTCCACTGAGATTAATTACATCAGTGGGAATTTAGAATGAGCACAAACTGCATGATCAGGGTCAAAATCCAGTGTTCACTTATCCTCTGTTAGGGTTATTCCATTCAAACAGCAATTTGTCCAAATTACTAGTACTTTCCATTAGTTCTTAGGAAATCTATTCCACAATATAACCAATGTGTTTACCAGGAAATTTGCCTCAAAAAATGAGTTCAGCTCAAATCAGCGACAGACTGTTTTAAAAGCTTCTATTTTGAACAATGCTGATGTGAACCATACCGGGCAGTATAAGGAACTTTCTTTAAAATTAGCTTTTTCACCAGCATTACTGTGTCACTGAAAAATAAGTCAGTTAAAGCTTAACAACAATAACAAATAAACTGAAAATGAAAATACTTAAGCCAAAGGTGGATGATTGTCTATAAATACCGACACGATGGCACTCGGGATGCAGGAGCTCCATCTGCCTTCCAGTTTTTGGTACTGCTGCAGAAGCCGGAATTGGAAGGAAAAGGTTTGTGGAATCAAAGGTGGCAGTACTGTAATGAGTCATTGTAACTTTATTCCACTCAACTTCGTTACTACACCAAAGTTACTAATTGGAAGTTAGGAAAGACCTCCTAAGAAGAGCCAGGACTTTCTGGAGAATGGATTCTTTTTCCACCAGTAAAACCAAAACATTTTAGTGTGCTTATTTCTTCCTGTTAGAAGAGACAAATCAATTGAAGGTTATGTGTAATGCTGAAAACCCTCATATGGAAAAAAAAAAATACCCCATGCTGGAATCCTGCCACGTAAGGGAGACCTCTGCCATTTTTCTAGACCATTTCAAACATCCCAAGCATGGATTAAACAGGTTTTCCTGTCTGACAACAGGAAAGAATTTCAGTAGCTGTGAGACCTGGCAGATATACCAGACAGCCCAGTGGGTTACCACTGCTTTCCACACTTCTGCATGTCATATGCTAACCTCTAGTACTCACCAACCCTTCTGCAAGCAGGACTTAAAGAAAGTCAAAATTGCATCTGTTGATTGATCTTTTGATTCCCTGTGCTTAAAAGATTTCTCCAACCCTCTTTGTACCACGTGTAACTGCATGAGCTTAGTGTTTAGTGGTTTTGCTTCAGTAATTCTCATAACACACTCATGTCCGAGAAGTCCCATCTTGTACTGCTGTTTAACACGCTAAAAAGCAAAGGTTAAAAATACTTGCTAGTTGTCTGATCTTAAAGGAGAATCAGTCTTTTCCTGTCATGCATCAGTCACACTAAAGTTTCCTGCTGCTAAAAACTGACCTTTAATTGCCAGCGAATAATTTTAGCATAATCCAAATTTAAAAAGTTTGATTTAATGCACATGATGGAAGGTAAATGGTATCCACAGTACTGGGTGTGAAAGACTCACCCAGGATTATTAGGGATTCTGAACCTCAGTATGTTCAGAACTCAAATTCAAATGCTCACTTAGACATTTTGGGTTTCCTGAGTTCTGCAAAACTGAGAGCTGGGAATTTTGGCACAAAAACCTCAATAGAAAGAATTTCTTCATGTTTCACTTGGCAAAACAAAAGAAAATGGTTGTATATAGCTTTACTACATATAAGGTATTTCTGACTGTATCTTTCCAAAGTTGTTAGCCTCAAATAGATACTTTGTGTGATAAATCTGATACCATTATGTGTTTTTACTCACACTACATTCACCTGGCTTGTATAAGTTTGGCACAAAGAAGAGATCACTGGTGGACCTCTGCCCGTTTGTTCCAGTGAACCAACTGAAGGTCAGTGTTCATGACATCAGCAACTGCAAACTACTTAAATAGATCTACTTCTTCAAAGTTGTACAAGAAAACAAGTTTTATTAATTTCTTTATGTATTCACACATCAGATCAGTCATCCTTCTGAATTTGATTTAAATTGCAAGCCCCTCTGTTCCTTGTTCTCACAAGCACAAATTAAGAATTAAGCTGGGATAAGGAAACAGTAAAAATCTAGTTAAGCAAAAAGTATCTATCTCACTAGTCCCACTTGCTAGATGGGAATGACTTGGCAACTATGAGCAAGCACTTAACGGAAGATCAGATTCCAATGCCCCTTGCTCTGCTCATCATTTTTAGCCTTGTGACTACACAGAGAGGACTGTACACCTGTGCTGTGCAGGATCAGAGCTTCAGAGATCAGCTTACAGATCTGAGAGAGCAGCACTTTTTACAGGCACTGCACAGAATTTGATGACACAAGTCTGGGAGATTGTGATGGCATTGGTCAAGGATAAAACAAAACAGATGGAGAATGAATGAGTGTGACGATTGCAGCCTACGCAAGGCAATGAAAAGAATCCTGAGTGACTGCTTCAGGAGGAAAGACACAAGATAAAGTGACGTTTGAACATTCAAATCACATTAGAAATTACTGTGGATATCATAAGGCTACAAGGTAACTGGCCCTATACAGCTGATACGAACCTGATACAGCTCTGGAACAAGCAAGAAATACGTAATGCAGTTGATGTGGGTGAGGATGTTTGTTTGTCTTGGCAAAGAACAGTTAGTTCATCTCATTCGTCTGAAGAGCGGTCTGGAGGGAATCATAAACATTATTATCAGTAGGGAGAAGGCATTTTAAATACTATTAGGAGTCCTCTCACTTGGAAAACAAGATATTAAAAAAAAAATTTTTCAGATCCTCAGTTTTATAAGTCCCCACTGAAATATTGACAATTCCTATGGTACTTTATTAACATCTTTAATAGTTTTGGTGATCCTAAACTGCTCCTGCAGTTTACATTGAATCCATGTATGCAGTATGTTTTACAATCACTGAAGGCACACCCTGAGAGCTGAATTTGTTTCTGTGACAGAGCAGAATCAAAGACACTTCAGCAGTGCTCTGATCTCTTTAGCCACTTTGTTGGTGTGAGCAGAAAAGCGACACAAACAGAAGTTTGCTATCAAAAATACCAGAGTGCAGTCATCTTATCTCCTTCCTGTCTCAAAACCCTCACAACATTACAAAGTATGTGTAAAGAAACACATTAAGTATCCTGGCTCTGTTAAGAGCAGGTTTCCCAAGAAAAATCTTCATCTTTCATGTCAGTAATTCAGTGGAAGAAGGCAGAAACACAGTTTCTGTCCTGATCAATGATTTAATATCCTGGAGAAGAACATTTGGGCTGATCTATCACTGAATTCTCTCCAAGGAATGTGTTGCTAACTGTGCTCATATTCAGCTTCTACTCTGGTCTGAAATATGCTTAAGTTTTAATTTCTCAGATATTTATAACATGGGACCAAAGTGACATTAAGAAGTGTGATGCAGTTGCTGTTTTTAAAGCCGTGGTGGTATACATGCAGGCCACTTCCTGGAGTTTAATGTTGAGATGAGAAAATAGACAAGTACTATCAACCACAGTAAGCAATAATGTGTGCAGCATGGTATGATAAATATGGAGGGTGCGGAATTTTGAAGGGTAAATTAGTTCATCTCAAATTATTTCAACAAAATCCAATCTATGTATCTGAGAAAAACAACTCTCCAAAGAGTAGCCAGTAACACTGAGCAAATACACTGGTCCAAATCAATTATTGCCTTTCAAGTGCAGGAAAATGACAAATGAGCAATTAAGTTCTGCTGCTCCTTATTTAGAACTGAAAGAGAGAGAAATGAGCCTGCAAGAAAAAGAAACATAGGATAGTGTGTGCTGGATCTTAAGCTTTTTCCACATGTTGCATTGTTTCAAGTGGAAGTTCTGTGAATATATAGGAGAGAAAAAACACCTTCTGTAATGTATTGAAGTATTCATCTTTTGCATTCAGCTGCTTGGCTGCCCTGCAGAACTGCTGCAAATCTTGTTAAGGCAAGTTTATGTTCATTAGTCTGTGGAAACTAAAAAGAGGATTTCTGCAGCTGGGATTCCTTTTTTAGGCAGCTGGTAGGGCTGATCTTCATCAAAGAAGAGCTTTTTAACAGCCAATAATGGTAAATATTCTGAGTATAAGGGAATCTGCAGACTACTGATGTAACACAAGACCTTCACTATGATAGTATTTATGTATTGGGTCATCTCAGTGAATAAATACAAACTCAAAATCAGGTGAACAGAACATGGGTAAATTGATCTTCCTTAATTCCTGTTTCAACAGGCCAACTACCATGGCTAAAAATGCCCATGATGGGGAGATCTGCAGGTATAGGCAGGACTACCTCAGAGTTTCCTGTTAGCAAAGGAATACAAGATCTTGTAACCTGCACCAAAATTTGGCTGGGAAGATGGTCGCCGGCCACCACAACTTTTACCTACAAACGATACTGTCTTTTAAAACCTGTTAAGCAGGGCTATAACTATCTGTTTTTCATGATAGTCGCTATGCAAAGCCCTACGGGAGCAACCTGAGGAACCTGCTGCCACCTGGACACCCACTGAAGTAATACAGACTCCCGCCCCTCACCGCAGGTCGCTGAGGTACAGCACCCTCCCATTGGCTGATGGAGGCGGGGGCTCACAGCTCGTAACGAGGAGAGAACTTCTGATTGGGTGGCAGGCGATGGAGTGCCTTGTGATTGGGTGAGAGGCGGGCGTTGGTGGTGAGGGGGCGGTGTTGTGGCGGGACGCGAGGGAGGGGTGGTGCGCGCTTGGGCGGTGTCTCGCGAGAGTTGTGAGGCGGCCGCAACGGTCTCGCACGGCGGCGCGCTCCGCCCCCGGGTGCTTGGGCCGGCGGCGGCACCACCGGACGGAGCCGATCGCTGCTGAGCTTGAGGCGGCACCGGTGAGTGACCGGCGGGATGGGGTCATGGCGGGTGCTGGGGTCCCCGCTGCTGTCTGCCCGCCGGACCTCGCCTTCTCCGTGAGGGGTGTGAGCGCTCGCCGTCACCCCCGGGCCGAGGCCGTTTCCTCCCTGCCTCTCTCCGGTCCCTCTTCAGTTGTGAGTGGGGATCTCCCGTCGCCTCCTCGTCAGCCCTCGCAGGCTCCGCCTGTGGCGGCCCCACCTCATAGCTTCTCCCGGTTCTATATCTCTGGTGAGCTCCCTTTCTCCCCAGCAGCCTCCCCTCGGCTGGGGGCGGCCCGTAGATGTAGAGGGGTCTCCGTACCCTCCCGGTGTCACCCCGTCGAAGCCCTGTCATGTGCACAGTGCGGGCTTATTTCTGCCTTCATTCTCTGTGGAGCGATGGGATTCTCCCCTGAACGACGTGACCTCTCGTCTTCCCTTTTCACTTTTAAAGACCGCGATTATGTCTCGTCCTTCTTGCTAATGCTGCGTCTCATCTCTGGGAAAAGATTATTTAGAGAGGAAAAGTTTGGCTGGTGGCGGGAAGAGGGCTTTCCTTTGAAGTAAGAGCCAAAATAGAGTATGTTATGAGTGGGTTTTGCATATGTTGGTTTGCGTGTTCAGGGGTGCCACGGCTGAGTGTGGCCCAGTTGGTCTGTGGAGTCACAACTCCGAACGCTTTTTAGGTGCCTGCAAATGCGAAGTACCTGGACAAGTTGAAAGCCTGTTAGATGTTTATGTTTATGTGTTTTGTGATTTCTCAGTGTTCCTTAAACTAAACACTTCATAGAAAGATGAGCTTTCCGTTACCATTTCTTCTATTGCAGCAATTAATGCATGAATACTCTCAGACTGTGCACATGAAGCATTGAAATGCTTTTCCTGAAATTTTTTGAATGCTGATTACAGATGCATAGTTTGAAATTGTAGCGGCTTAATTTCCTCTATCTGCTGAATTAAGGGAGCTTTGATGTTGGCACCTGGTGCCAAGGGCCAGCAGTGTGTGTACCCTGTCTCTTCAAGATAGCTGATAAAGGCAATTTATTACAGCATGGTCTTCTCACTCAAATACTGTTTAACCAAAGTTAGATTGATCCTTTCTGGTCTTTTATATAGAAGTCCCAACAGGGTCATCATTTGTTTGCAGAACTGATTTTAGCGTGGCTTGGATTGTGGATAAGCTTAGGTAAGGTGTGCAGGATATTACGTCTAAGTTGTGGTCAGTAGTAGTAGTGCTTATGGGACTCTAGTATTCTTCCAAAAGGACATAGGTCACTGGTGGAAGCTGCTTATCAACAAATCAAGGGAATTACTGAAACTGGTAAAGCAGTTTTATTTACATGTATGGTCTAGTTGTCAGTTTTCAGCTGACTGTTTAAGGTGTTTTGTTTACAACTACCATTATATAGTTGTAACTCAGTACCTTTACTTCAAATGTCTGTTATGATGAGAAATCTCTCCTTCACTAAAGAAGTGAACTAAACCAGAGAATGTTATTGGTCAGAATTCCTTGCCTTTTATTAATGGAAATTTATTTATACACACGAGTCAATAGCAAACTGGTAACTCTGAATTAATAAGTAGTCTGGCTTTGTTATGTTCTCCTGACTTCTGAGACAGCTGAAAAGATGTAGCATCACTATTGTTATCTAAATCTAGACAATATAATAATGACTAGAATTTTGGTTATACATGGAAAACAAGCTAAATAAAGTCAGTTTAAGTTAATTTTTGTCTCCATACCTTTGTTTTCTGGTTTTGAAGTTGTCTGTTAAAGCTTGACATTTAGTTCTTTCTGATTTTATTTTTAGTAGAGACCTGAAAATCTGCTGTCACATCCACCTATAAGTTTTCTTCCTGGAAATTTCACATCTCTCATATATTAGTTTATTGTTTTAAAATGGCCTTTCTGGCTGCCCATCCCCAATATCTCTTCCAATTGATTAAATTCTTCCAGTAGTTTTATATGGGAAAGGTTAACAAACTTTTGTTATTCTCCTTACAAGCTACTTAAAGCCATTTTAGCCACCTGATAAATCCTCCTCTAATAAAGGATGTATTTTTCTTATCTGTGGATTCTTCTTTCAACATGCTTCGCAGAATAAATAGGTGCAGGACATCAGTAATGGTTAGTAGAGAGAGGTTTCCTTATATTCTGGTGGCAACTTGTTATTATCTGAATTTCAGATAATATAAAATTATCTGAAAGGTCCAGTGAAAATGGATGGAAAAAAACATTACATATACCTTAAACTCTTGTTATTGCCAGTGTGATAATCTGTTAAAACTTCATCTCATCCAGAAAATAGTCAAAGACTTGCTTCTAGCATATTTTGTGATGTGAATATTCTGGGTACTTTATCTATGTATTAATTGGAATAAGTGTGCTTAGGTAAATTATCAGATAATAAATAATAACTAACTCTTGCCACAAAATAACTCATGACATACACCTGGATAATGTTTCTTTTTTTTCTCTTTTTGTCTCCTAGAAATGGGTCTGCTTTCAGAAGATGCAGTGCACTAGATGTGTTGCTTAGTCATGGCATCAGAACTATGTAAAACAATCTCTGAGGCAAAGCTGGAAAGGCACAAGAACTTGTTCTTAAATTATCGAAATCTCCATCACTTCCCTTTGGAGTTGCTGAAAGATGAGGGGCTGCAGTACTTGGAGAGACTTTATATGAAACGAAATTCCCTGACCACGTTGGTACGACAGCCTCTTTATTGTAACATTTACTGTCTGCATGTTTAGGAATTCTGATTTTTGAAACAGAAAAACCAAGATAATTTACAAATCATAATAATCTAATGGCATATCTGATCCTGAATGTCATCAATTGTGAAATAGAAGTAATTTGGTTATATTTTAAGTTGTATAGGTAATGAAGAGAATAAATGAAAGCTTATGACATTTTATGGTTGCTCAGTTGAAGCTCTTTGAAGATCTGCTGAGGGTTTTCTGGTGAAGGTTATTGTTTTGGGGTTTATTTTTTACCTGCTATAAATTTTGCTCACATTAGTGGTCAGGCTAGGGGCTGCTGTTGATAAAAGAAAACATTTCATTTCAGGGTTGTGGGATTTTCTGTGATGTCCTCTTCTTGTTTTGTTTTTCCCTTGAAGTGAAGAAATTCTTATCCAAATGAGTGCTGTAATCTCAGAATTTAGTGTGGGGTAGTTAAATAACCGTATGAGACATTCTGAGCTGGTAAGATTCCCTACAGAGTCAAAACTTGTCACTGTTGATAGGCTCAAGTGTCCAAATAATTAAAGTTTTTTTGCTTTTTATTATCTTAGGCTGGTATGATAGATAAAATAATAGCCAGGACAGAGGAGCTGGAGGTCCCAACTACTTAAAATTCACCAAAATTACATTTTTCAGTGCTTCCTAGAAAAAGTTCAGTACTCAAGTTTAAGGAACAGTGTTTAAAGTTTTCTCTACAATACACTTGAAATCCTCAATACGGGTTTTACTTCATGTGTCGAAAGCTGAAAAGACTCTGAAAATTTTATGTTTTTTCTTCCCCTTGAACGAGTCACAAGTGTGCATGTACTTCATTTTTTGTTTTTGTGCAAGTCCTTTAGTTAATAATTTAACGGGAGGATAGGATTCATGGTTATGCATTAAGGCTGCTTTAAAAATTGACCAAAGACTGTGATTCTGCTTTGATGCTTTGTAAAATTCAGTGATTATTTTTGTGGTGTAAGGTTTATGAAGTTTGCCCTGCCTAGGGGATGAAACAATCATGAGAGTTTTGCATGTAACTTTTCTGCATGTATGTGTTAGAGCCTGCTTTCATTTTTCTCCAAGTAATTATAAATTAGAAACCAAAACTAAGTCTTGCAAGTTAACAGTTTAACTCCGTTTCCTCTCAATATCTGTTAATATTATCAGCCAGCAAAGATGTAAGATGCCATAAGAGTAATTAATGGGTACTGTCAACAGAAGATGTATCAAATGAGGGAGGCAGCTGTCACCCAGTGCTGTTTGGTATTTTAATTATGGAAATGAAACAAAACTTAATGTAGATCCTACCTAGGCAAAGTGACTTGCAAACAGCATGAAGTAGAGCATTAGGATTCAAAATGATGGAATAACTTGCTCATAATATGACTTGATGGAAGCTCATTCAAGTGCATAGCACTGTAGTTAGGAGCTAGGCAAACAAAATTTTGTCTCATTCACGGAGCATCTGTTCAGCAGAATAGATGTTGGAAGTTGTAGTGGACCAAAATCTATCCAGTCAGCAGTATGGTACAAAAAAAAAAAAAAGCAGATGTCTTTTTGGAAATTGGAAAATTTCTCATTCTCCATTAAAAGAAGAGGGAAATAATTATTGGATACTATTAAAGCATAAGCTGGGACAAAGATTGAGCATAACCTAGGTAAATTGGAAAGAACCTAGAAAACAGGAACAAGGGATTTTTAGAGGACATGCCTTATAAGAGAAGGTTGAGATTTAGGCTAATTCCTCTTGCAGAAAGAGAAGAGAAAGGGGAAAAAGAATGGAAGAGGACTAATAGGGGAGAGCAGAAGTCATCACTATTTTTACAAAGCAGTATTTTCATAATGATTTTTTTCATGTCCACTGCTGGTAGGACAAATGATACTCTTGCTTTCAGTAAAGAAGTAGTAAGATAGTTACATTGTGGGAGGATGTCATCTGAGAATAATTGAAAACAAGTAAGTTATTGAAAGGAGATGGTTCAGCCTTTTGCTCCTTTGTTTCTATGCAGTGTTATGAGTATTAGGTCGTCAAGAAATACTTCAAATTGAATATGAATTATTAGCAGTCATCAAACTAAATCTGCATCATATTTTTTTAAAGTCAGGTGGTACTTTTGTTCAACCAGTTCATTCCTTCAGAGTTCTGAAAAATGTTGACTGAATCAGCTGTTTTCTTTGCTTTTCTAAGATGACTTTAGTCCTTGACAGATGGCTTTTATGAACACGTCTGGAACAGTTACACTGATAGAATTTACAGATACCTTGCCTAGAATAATTTCTTTGTGTCTTCATTGGCAAGATGGTAATGATAGAGGGCCCTGACATAATGAGTGTATCAAGAATCTATAGAGCACATCCATGTCCTAGCATCAGGTCTTTCAACTTCTCATTTGATGTTTGATACCGTTAGCCTTACAGTAATCCTGTTTCCCCATCTATTAAAAGGCAGTACGTGTTTGCCTTGATGGCACTGTCAAAAGCATGATCTAGTGATATCAAAGAACAATTATTCTTAATTTACTGACTCAGAATGTGTGATGCTTCCCTGATCAGGCACATCAGCAGGTTCACTTTCTGAAAAGTATCCAGTGGGTGTGAGGGCGAGACAGACTGGTGGCAGAATTGGTGATTCATTTCTCATTGTTTGTTGTCATGTCAGCAGTAGAGACCAGAGTTAGTTTTACCTCTCAGTTTGCGGATTGTGAATAGCTTTGTTATAGAATGTTGCATTGAGCAGCTTTGACTCAGACCAGTTGTTGTTGTGGTATTCAAGAAGATAAGCAGAATTTCTATTATAGACTTGCTAAACTGTCAAGTTGTCTCTCTCCTGAGCTTAGCTCCCTTAACACAGGAGTATAATGTGAAAATAGTTTGTGATTCGGGTTAGTATCCCTATACTAACAGGATGACAATTTGTTTTTTAACGTTCCCTCTTATTAAATTAAAGCTTGAACTTTTTGTGCTTGCCTATGTTGCAGTCTTTGCATATTTTCTTAGCTTAAGCTTTTTCCTCAATCAAATAAGATTCTGTGCAGAGATCAATGTACTGTACGAAACCTTCCAGTAGGTGGCAACAGCTCATCAGTTACAGCTTGTTCCTTTGGTCTTGACGTCAACAGAGCCCTTGTCTGCTGCTCCATAGTTAAATTCTTTTTGTATTCAGGCCTAGGATGTGGCACGTTTGCTACATAGAAATATTATGATATTACTTCCTCAGGTTAGCCTATTCCTTAATAATAAATTTATAAACACTAAGTATTATAGATAACAATATACCTTAGCTTTACGTGACATGGAAAATTGCTAGTTTTTAACACAAAATTAACCATGTGATTGAGCTGCTGTTAAAATTAATTTTGTTTCTCAATGTGTATTGTAAAAGATTCCAATAAAACATATAATTGTTTAAAATAGATTTCTTATGCAATAAAACTTAACCTTGAATAATTTTGAGTATGGTTACAATATGACGTGTCAAATTTGTGAAGCTGATCTTGTGATATATGTTCATGGTTATAAATGCCACCAAGAAAAAACTGCAGCTAGGGATCAGTTAGCAGTTAGAAAATGATATGCATGTGAATGTGCAAATATGGAAGTCTAGTTTGGATTCAGCACTTCCTCCTTGGTGGTAATTAAGTGACACAAAGTTGGTAGGTCACTTCCCAGTTTAGCAGCGTTGCAAAATAAAACACATTATGTGTAGACAACTTGGATAGTTCTTGTTCTGCTTCAAGTCTGTAAAGGGTGAAGCTTCTTAGTGGTCTCTTGGCTTCAACTCACTTGATATATTTCAAAAGTGAGGTTCTGGTAATCCATCTTTTCAGCCTCAGAAGTCTGACTATCATTTGATCACTTTGAGGCTGTAGTTCTGTTTACTCACCCTTGCTATATACCACACTGCACTGATGGAGAGTGTGCAGGGATGTGGAAATAGGGTATTGTATGCAAGCTCCTTGTTGCCATTTTTTCTGCTGCTGATGTGCTTTAGTATGGTTATTAAAATGAGGGGGGTACTCAATGTGTGTGTGTGTCTGTGTTTTGTTTTGAAACCTAAAAAATGTCTAATTCTTTTTCAGCCAGAAAACCTTGCACAGAAGCTTCCAAACCTCGTGGAATTGTGAGTTTATGTAGGAGTTTTAATATATTTTTATTATTATGATCCATCTTATCTTAAAAATAATTCTAGAATGTGTTGCTTGTACCTAAGCTACCTCTTTAAGTGTGAAAGATTTCTTGAAGGGGAAGAAAAGGTAATTTGTTGTTGGTTTAAAGGAGGTATATTGAGAAGTATTGAGTCCCATGTTGGTATTTTTTACAATTTCTTATTTATTGTGTAACAAGAGCTGTTACACAAATGTCTACACTGATGAAGGAAAAAATACTTGACATCCAACTCCTGTGTACACTGTTGTCACCCTGATAAAGCACTGGAACCTCAAAATGGTCAGGTGGTTGTAACAGACCTAGAATAACAAGTTACTGCCTCCAGCCCATCCCTAGTTGCTCATTTCCACCCCAGCTACTGAGGGGTATTACGATCTTAATCTTGCTGATTGTAGTAATGAGTTCTGTTGGAAGCAAGGCACAGATTGTCTCACAGGAGCAGGAATGATCAAGTAGGGTAGTAACTATTTGTGGTGGTTGCTATGGGCAGAGCAGTTTGTCCAGTCTTGTTCAAAGAATGGATGTCTCATGAACTCTGTTATCATGGCTACTAATTTTAAGTGGTAAGCCTCTCAGTCAATGTTTCCTTCCCTCCCATTTTCTTCTTGTAAGGTTATTATTTCTTTTTATGGTAGGACTGGTGTAGGGATGCTAAAAGGGGCATTCCCTTTTTCCCTTTTAACTCCTTTGGCTCACTTTCAGTTGAGTAAGTGATGGACCATTGATTCTGTTTATCTAATGAAAAGCTCCAAGCAGGAGGAGGTGTGTATGTCAGCAGTCTCATGCATTCAGCTGTCTGATCTTGTCATCATAATTTGGCCCTTGAAACCACACCTTTCTGGTACACATGGCCACAATATAATTGAACTATTTTGTAGGTCACTGCAGTCTCTGACTTGCTTGAGAGACAGTCTTGTCTCATCATGCCTGAGAATATGTTTATGCTCTGAAGCAGTAAAATAAATATTTTTGTATTTGATATACTTAGTATTTAATGATTTGCCATGGGGCATCAGGAAATCTCCATGTTATCTGATGGTGCTTTTAGGAAAACCTGTATAAATTACAGCTTAGTCATCTCTTACAAACACTGAATTGTGGGAGTCAAAGCTCATTATTTAGGGTTCAGCAGGTTTAGTTGTGACACCATTACCCCACACATTCTGGTGGAGAGCTGCAGTGGGCTTGTGGTTTGTGTAGCTCTAGTAGTACAAGTCAATGTTTGATCAGACAGTGAGAAATATTTTGTTGCCAGAGAAAGACCACAAAATAAAGATTTACTTAAAGAATAATTTGTTGCAGTAGCTTTAAATTTTTGAAAGACAAATTGAACTTATTTTCTTGCAAGTTGTATCCTTAAGCAATTTTGCTTACGTATTTTTGAAACTTCACTATTGTCTGTTTCTTTGTATGTTGTATCCCAGCATGCTGGGATATTAGGTGTAGATCCTCATAACATGCACATTTAGCTCATTTATCTTGAGTGAAATAGTTCACAAGTGTTTTCAGGAGCTGCAGCTGAAATGAGTAGGAGAATTCTCATCCTGAGGTTTGATATACATATTCCTATAAACATATCTGCTATCCATATATTTGTTACATTTTCAGTAAACTTTCAGTGTTTTTAAAGAAAACCAGAAGGCTTAGATGCTCCATGCAGTTGAAATGTTTATGTCTTTCTTGTTCTACCTCTATCTCCCCAAAGAGACAGACTTCTACTATAGGAAATACTGCCTGAATAGAGTAGAAATAATAACGCTGTGCAGATAATTTCCATGTGTGGCTAAGCAATTGGACATTGAGTTCCTGGTGTTCCTTTACAATTGGATAGCAGGATTTGAAAACTTGTTACTCTTATTTTTCTACAAGACCTGTTATTTCATTTGCAGCAATATTGACTGAGAACTAATATGTAAAATCTTCAAAGTTTTGTTATGTCACTCGTAATACTGGAAGTGCTCCAGCAGAGGGTGCTGGATATTCTTAGTGAGAGATCGGACCACGCAGTAGCCTAAAACCATGTGTCACATTGGGTTTTTCTTTTGAAAAATGTATTCTTAAGTTTGAAAACCCCACTTGCAGTAAGTAGATGATGTACTTGTTTATCAGTCAGTAATAGTCTGAGAGTTTATGTGTAGGGGAAAATGTTTATAATCATGTAACTTGTATATATGATTTGAGCTTTTTGCTTTTCTTGCCCAGCATTTAGGGTGGAATAACCTGGTGAGCAAATATGGCTCATTTTGGTTATTCTATTTATGTTATTGTTTTTCCTTTTTGTTTTCCTCTTAAGACTCTCAAAATTAAAGCCTGTTATTACTGTAACTGAATATTTTATTGTAAAGGATTGTATGTCATTCTCTTTTATTTTTATATTAATCATTTAATAATGACTTTTTTGTTTATCACTTAAGTGAAACTTAAGTACCTATCTATTGCCAGTTTATACAGTTTCCACAGCTTTTGTGGTCATAGAGGAATGGCTTTGAGGGTGCTCTTAATGTCTGAAATCAGATATTTTGCAAACTGATTATGTAGCAGAAGTCCTTGAGGGTAACAGGTGGTGTCCTCTGCTTTTTTCTTTCTCCTCCCCCCAGGTACCTTCATTCAAATAACATAGTTGTTGTACCTGAAGGTGAGTAATCTACCAGTTTACCATAACTGGCAGGAATAATAAAATATTCATTTTTCTTCTTTGAAGAGGCCTGTTTTTTCTTTATTTTCCCATAAAACATTAAATATTTTCATACAAATGTACCAGTGTAGCTCTTAGTTGATAATATCCTTGTTTATGCTATGTTAAATTCTTTTGATGATTTCGTAAATGCACCTAAATGCTGTTTGCTTCAGTTCTAATTGCAGAAAGTGAAAAGGCTAAATGGCACTTATCTACAAAAAGAAAAAATCCAAAGTGTCTTCTGCTTGCCATGCAGAATACGCTGCTGGTTTAGATCATGACAGTTTTGAAACCTAGAGTATTAAGAATTTGTACTAGTTTCTCTTCCTTGTCTTAACTGTAGAATTATGTGCCCAACTTCAGGCAAGTACTTTAAACTCTTCCTGAATATATAAATTGGATAAACTCAAAAGGAATGGAAAAAGTGATTTCGGAGCAGAATCATTCAGGGAGAATCTAGAAATGGCATTATTCTGTGCATCACTTCTCCTCACTGTCTCATTGCCAGCAGTACTGTTTGTTAGATAGATGAGTGTTTTCACAGATTACGTTATTCAGTTGTGAGACCTGCTTTAATATGACCAAATGTGCTTAGACATCGGTGTTAGCTACTGTGGCTTTTTATCCTCTCATAGCCCTATTAAGATTTTAACATTACTGTTGGGTCACATTGATGTTTTAATCTGTTCTCTCACAAGCCATTGGCTCCCTCGTTAAACTGCAGTTTCTAGACCTAAGTGATAATGCCCTCGAAATTGTGTGCCCAGAGATTGGCCGCCTGAGATCTCTACGTCACCTTCGCTTGGCCAACAACCAGCTGAAATACTTACCTGCAGGTAAGCACCAGCGTGTGAGGGATTACAGCAATGACAAAATCTGTTTGAACTTAATTTGCACACTGATCTGCTCTGGATTTATTCATATCTTACAGCTGAAGCATTGTACAACTTGCATTTAAAGACTAGGCAGGGATTGCCATTGTATGTATTGTACTAAATATACTCTGTAGTTAGAAAAAAGCCTTGCAATATGTACTTGAGGTCAAAAAAGGCCCAAAAAATGCTTCTGAAGTGGGAAAAGATGTGTCTATTTGACTGTCTTTGCTATTGTATCAAGAAAATATTGAACTTCCTTGAGAACGCACAAAATGGCAATGACAACTGTCGTTATGAGAAAACGATGTTTCTTCCAATTTTCCAGAATATGAAAGATTCCAGTTTGTCCTTTCTTTCTTTTTTGCCGAACAGCCCTATTCTTGTATTTTCTATAAAGACACATGTCTGGTAGCTTTGCCTATAGCCGTTCTACCTCGCCATGACAGTAAGTAACAAATGTTTGTCTTGCTAGTTTAGAACTAAAAAGTACAATTTATTTAAAGTAAATGTGACACAAAGTCAGAAAAAGTTGGCCATAGGCAGATTTTGAATGATTTTATTTTTGGCCTTCTGAATATTCTCATAAGCAGGCATAACTGATTATTGTTCTTCCATGGCCCTTACATCTTTGCAGATGAGATTATAATAATTTTTAGATATTCTTTATTTTATTGTTTAATATTTTTTCTGGCATATGTGCATTTTCTGCAAAGATGACAAAACCTAAGGCCACCATTTCAAACAAGTGGTCTAACCTAATCTAACAGGGTTAGCTGTTCGCTCTAATTTTAACTAACTTCTCAGTGTAACCTTCATGTGTTTGTAAGTTCCCATTGCTTGTTCTCAAGAAATATATTGCAGTTGCTCCTTAAAGTTTTGGGTGCAGAAGTCTATCTGTCCTTTCCTTGTACTTTGCTAGGCATAATAAGCTTAGTAAGAACAAGTCAAAGGATGATTGTGATTAGAAAGAAGGAAATTCATATGACTATGTAAATGCTCTGGAATGAAATTAGATAAACCTGTTAAACATTATGACCCAAGGCCAATAAAATTTCCATCAATTTTCAGATGTCCTACATTCAAAAGGAAGGAGTGACTTGAGTGTGCTTTATGTTCCTCAAAGATAATTTACCTTATGGTGCTGTACCATGAAAGAAAGACTTGTTCAAAGAAAAAGTGACACATTTTCTGCAAAACTTCACACATTAACTTTAAAAGGTTCCTAAAAAGACTTTCAAAAGGATAATTTACATTACTGAGGAGCTGATTTCGTGTCTACCACATTTGATTAGGAGCTGGTATCAGCTGCATAGGCACACTGCATTTAATTTCTCAAGTTTACAGAATTCAGTACTGAGCAGTGTCCCTACGCGCTTTTAGCTTTCTGTGCACAAGAATTTTGCATGCTTAGAAATAATACTACTGTTGCCTAGTATTGAATAGGAGAATTCAGTGGTGTGTGGTCTTTCTGGTTTGCTGGTAGTGTACCATCAATTCATACATATGCCATTACTGCTATCCTTACTAATCCTGTCTGTGCAGATGCTGTCACTATCAACATGATGGGATGTCATCCAGCTTAAGTGTTACCAGTCAGAGAAAGATTAGTCTTTCACTTACATTGGAGAGTTTGCCCACTGGAGAGTTAATCTACTTACTGCACTGAGTGTTTCCTAAACATAACACTTTCTGAAGAGGGCTTCCAAGCATATTTTCATAGTTTTTTCATTGTAGAATTGCAAAGAATTCAAAGATGACTTTAATACAAAATTTTTGAGTTTTAAAATTAAAACTTTTATTCTACAAAAATAACACATGTTCCACAGTTGAAAAAATAGAGCAAATTAGGAAGTTCTGAAAAGTTCTTTTACCCTTAATTACGTTGGTAGCATGAATCTTCATAATAGTGTTAAATAGCTTTCTGTCAGGAAAGCTAGCAAAGTTAATAAAATGAGCTAGGATGGGGTGTGATTTTACTGCAGTACATGATTTTACTGTGTTAACTGCTTTCTTTACAGCATTGTTAGGGAAAGACAGCTCTTAATTGCTTTTAATTTATAATAAGTAACCATCTAAGATATAATTTAGTTCCTGCCAGTGCAGCTTGTGCAGATTTTAAAGATCTGCATTAAAAAAAAAGTGGCTTTCAGATATTAGGTGATGGTCATTTATGGAATAAACATTTCAAAACTCATTTTCTTACAGGTTTAGTCCTGCACATACCACACAAATGGCAGTGAACTGTTTATCACAGCAGAAGAGCCAGAAAGGCTGATCACTATTCACCTTTTGTAACCAGATAGGCTAATTTGCAGCATAATTTATGTCATCACGTTAAAAGCTTACTTTAGAGTTGTTGCCCTGTGATTCCTCTTGTCTCTTCTTTTTTCTCAGTGTCTGATGCTACAAGTACCCTCAGTTTTTGTTGAAGCTGCATGGGTATCTAGGAGGAGGATACTCTTAGTAATAGCCTTCATCAATTGCTGAAACAATGTCCTCATTACAGCTGCAGAACAGTTGGCAAATTTTGCCATTAAGCGTCTGAATAGCCCCACTTTTCTATTGAATTTGATATTTTAAGAATGATTCTGTTGTATCTTAATTGTGATTAAGAACTGAAAGAAACAATGCAGTTAATAGCGTTGTGTTGATTCATTATTCGGTTTTGATGGTTTTGTTCCACAATTGTGCTCCTTTAAGTTGCTTTGTACTATTTAAGGTTTGCCTTATGGAAATCTAGCATGACTCTAATTTTAAAACAATTGAAATAGTGTGCATAATGAGGCCCTATGAAGATCTTCAGACTGATTATAGGCAGTCTTCAGGCTCTAACAGAGGTTGTGCTTGTGCTGTAGTTTATTTTCAGTGTGATGAGCAATATTTCAGTCTCTAAGTACTTGTCTTCATGAAACTTGTGAGAATTTAATAATGAAGACCTCTCATTTTCTCAGGTTTGATCATGATTGTCCAGCTACTTTTAAAAGTTACTTTACTGGGGGAGGTGGAGGGGAGTAATGAAAATACATGGTGACAGCATCAATACATAAGCTTTTTTTCCTGAGGAAATCGGGCAATACAGGACTGATGAGGGGAAAAAGGGCATTAGGTGAAGCATAAAAATCGTGTTCCTTGGAGATTAGAAAGCACTTTCTGTGCTGTGGCACTCTTGTAGTGTTTAGCAAACACTACCAAATCATCGTCACCCGTGGATAAAATCATGTACTTTGGCCTCAAGGCACTTTGTTTAATTGTGCATTACCACTGAAACAATGGGGCTTCCGTCAGGCAACATGAAGTTTTCGTGAGGACTGCTGAAAGATGACTAAGCTAAACTTAATGAGAAGGGAAAAAATTGTTCAGAGTAAGTATGTTGAAATTCAAATATAATATAAAATGGCTGCAAGAAAATGCTTTGTGAAATTCTCTTGAAGTCATGTTTTGAGTATACTCTGCATAAGGTTAATACATGGATCGGCTTCTGCCTAATGCAGTCATCAGTGTCTAGATTCTGTGGTAATCAGAATGACAAACTGAGAAACTCTGAGGGGAGAGCTGATTAAAAGGGTTGTAGATAAGTGAGAAGATGAGATTGAATATTACAGAGTTCTCTTGGGCACTGTTTTTTCATTGGAATGCACAGTGGGTTTTTTGTTCTGCAGACTGTAAATCTCGTAACTTCTGTCTTGAACTAATTTCTTGGTTCTTTTATTTGGCTCTGCTATATGTAATTCTTGAACATGAAGCCAGGTTTTGTGGAGTTTCCTACTATTAACTGTAGCACTTAAATAATTGATTTCTTGAGGGCCTTTTAGAGATATGTAATGCCAGGCATCTTTCTTGAAAAACTCAGAGTTGTAGCATAAAAAGAGAAGGTGGCTATTATTTCATACATGAGTTCATGTATAAGTTTGACTTACAGTTGACATCACATTTTCATAGTAGCTAAATTTTGTTTTGAGATTTTATTCAGAGGATTTGCCTCAATATAATGTAGAATTGTAGTTAAACCTGTATGAGTGAGTTCAGTTGTCAGAAATAAATGTTGAGTCTTCTCACTTATGAGTAATTAGAAAGTTCCCCTTTGTTTCTGGTGTTTATAATGCATATGATGGTTCCAACTCCTTTGATTCTTAAGAAATTATTTTCTCTTTGTGTAAGAGTACTGCATCATTTGCAAAAAAATCAATGAGTCCAGTGAGATGTACTGGAAGAATTATTCCTCAGAGTCCCACAGCCGAAGTTATCTCTCTGTTTTGTTGTGTTGCCATTAAGGTTTGGTTTGACTTCAGCCTTGGAACCTTGATTTGAAGAGATGGCTCTTCACGTTTAAATTTTGGTCTTGTCAGTGAATGCGTGTTTTGACTACATAGGACTTTTTGGGTTATACTCAAAGTCAGACTTAAGTTTTGTGTTTGACAAGGATTAGGTTTTTTTATTGCACATTACTTGAAAGATACTTCTTAGAACTGGCAAGTTGTAGCATCTTGTTCTAAGGTTTAATTAAAAATGAGGTTATGTTTACTCAGCACATGGTGGAGTTAATTATAGATTTACTAAAATGAAAGGCTTAATGTTTTGCCAAGTCAAGAGCAAAAGCTAAGTAATTAAACAAAGAATAGGGTATGGTTTATGATCCCAGCCCATCTTTTGGCAAAGTTCCTTTTAAGAAGGGGGGAAAAAAACCTCTCTATCAGCAGTTGGCTTTACATGGAGCAGACCATTTCCTTTTGTGTTTGTAGTCAGGGAACTCTGAAAACCAAGAACAGTGCATTGAACAGGCCAAAAAATAAAAATGCAGTCAAATAATACTAAACTTCATGTAAAATGTGTGATGCCGTTTCTGTCAAGGTAAAGTGCAGGTGACTGGGTAGCACCAGCAGCTGCTGTTGCTGAAGCTGTGTACAGGATCTCTCTGCAGGAGGCAGACAGGTTGAGCAAATGCCCTTTATTCCCCCAAATAGATGTGTAGCTTCCATTTCAAATTGACATTTCTGTGTTGTCTCTTGTGACTTCTGTATACTGCATCCACTTGTTGCCATTTTCCTTCATTTAGGTAGAATGTGAAGGGAAATTTATTCATCTGCCTTTGGTTTTTTAAAGGCAGTATTTAGGGGAGGTTAATAGCAATTATAGTAATTTCATTTCTGTTCAAATACTTTTCCTTTTTAAGGCAAATTGCTTTAGAAATATAGTCAGTTTAAGCCTCATTAAAATACATTTGTAGGCTTATAAAACTTCATCTTCAAAGCATTTGAGAAAGATCCTGTGAAGCTGATAAGGGAGTGTTATCCTCATTTTACAGAATGGAAAAAAAGTGTTTTTCACAGAAGTGCTTTGCTCCAGGCCACAGCAGGAGTCAGTGTTAGCCAGAAATAGAACTTGGGTGTTCCCATTCTATTTGTTAAGACCACACCTTTTTTGAGGTTGATCATATTTAACATTGGGGAGGATTGAGTCTTTCCACCCATTATTAGGAAATTAATAATTATATCTCCATAATTAATAACCCTCTAAATTAATAGGAAATTAGCAGTAAGGTCAGGGAGGTTTTCTAACTGAAACAACTTGCAGTTGCAGAAGGCTGGAAAAGTTTATGAAGATGAATTTTGAAAAGTATAACTTACAGATAAATCATAGAATCATAGAATACTGGATCACTTTCTTTTGCATAGGTGCTGACAAGGAGGGTTCAATCGTTGTTCAAGTTATAAATCAAACTATAATTGTTGGTTACTGCTTCATCTATTTATAGAGTAACCCTTGAAATGTTTATTGATTATTGCTAAGTCTGTTTTGCTTTGGAATTTGCTTTCCTAATTGGGGGCAAGAGAAGCTTTGAGACATGAAAACTGCATATTCATTTCTCTCACTTTAAGTTGCTATAAAGTACAATATCTGTATTTACTATTCATACTAGTATTTCACTGGTAAAGACTTCTTGAATGCCCAACTTAGTAATTCTGAACAGAGCTCACTCTAAGGTATTTCAGTAAATTTTAATTAAAGGCATATAAACACAACTTCTTCCATGCCTCCTTTTCACAGTAGATTTCCACTGATCATAGGTACAGCATGCCAATAATTCTATTCTTATTCTAGACCCTGGCATTAAAATATGTAGTTTTAACTAATTTGTCAGCTTGTTTTCTGTATTTTGATTTACAGCTTTCAAAATGGGGAGGAATAAATTTGGCTTTTTTGGTTTTATGTTTTATTTTTGTTTCTCTATTTCCCTTGTGCTTTTATTACTGTCTCTGATAAGAGTAGATTGCTTTGATACTTCAGTTCAAACTTCTTTTATAATGGTTATGACTTTAAGAGCAAAGGCACAAACTGATGCAGACCCTGTTCTTTTTTCAGGCTTGGCATAACCTTAGTCCACTCTGCTTTCCTAATTTAGTAACATGGCTAAAAATACGCACGACGGGGCAGGTTTGGTACGCCAGGCACCCATCCAGGAGTGTGGTGTTTTTAAGTAAAGGGACTTGTGGGGATTTGAGGAAAACATAGATTAGGTTTCATGAGCTTTGCACTCTGTAAGTACATGGCTATTTAAAGGAGCATCGACTCCTAAATAAAAATCTTTTTATTATTATATGGTTTTTTTCCTTGAAGGAGGTGAAGTTTTTCTTTGTCCAGATCTGTAAAATATATACTCTTTTTAATAATTCATTTCTAGATTAAGTTTACTGTGTAAAACCAATAGTTCAGTGTAGGGGGTTTACATTAGCTCCTAGGTTCAACAACAACACTTTTAAATCTGAATCAGTACAGAACTTCCCCACACTTGCCTGTTACTGTATTTTTTCCCATCAGGATTAAGAAGGCTGCAGTAATTATGGTGTATTAATGTAGAAGCACAATAAAAATACGTGATAGTATCTGTAAGATATTCTTTGGATTTCTAGGAGGAAGGATTTGTACATGTTTTGCTCTCGTGTAAATTCACAGCCTGAAAGGGCTGAAAATTCTTACAAGAAAGATTTTCCCTAGTTAGGAAACAAGATGGCAGTGTGTTAAAGAAGAGTTAGGAACAAGATGGCAGTGTGGATGGTTCCTGATTGTCACTGGACTTTGTGACCCAACTAAAGCTGACCAAAGCAAAGGGCTTTGTAGTATTCCTTACAGATTAGCTTTCATGTATGTCCAAACACAGGGTACCTTTTCAGTTCAAGGATGTTTCTTGTATGGGATTTCATAACGGAGATTGCTTTGCTCAAACATTTGGTTTGGGTTAAATCCTCAAGAAGACTGCTAGTACTTCTGAGTACTTCAGATTTATGGGGAGGGAAGTGAAGACAGAGAATAGAAAAATTTCATTAAATTCCTGGAAATTTTCATTAACTGAAGTTTTTCCTGTGTACCCTCACCTGTATAGTGTGTCAGGATGAGTCATCTCTGTAAGCAGAGCTGCTCAGTATTCTCTTTTTGTCTGCTTGCCACTTCTTACAGTTGTTTTCTAACACTTCTCACTGTTGAGGGGCTTTTAAAAGCCTCTTTGTTATTATTGCACAATGTTTTTTAGTATACCATGGAAGCTTCATAATGACACTTGATACTGGTAGCAGAAATAGTGTAAACATATAGTCAGAAAAATTCAGGAGCTATATTTTAAGCTTATAGTGTTCTTCTAATGTATGTTTTTGTTCCAAAACTTCCAGATAGACTTCTATGGGGCATCCCGGAATTCTAGCGTTTCCCGTAACTGCAGCAGAAATGACGTTAAGAAACAAAAAACCCCAACAAAACTATCTCTTTCAACAATGGCCTGTGGTATTCCTTATTCTGGCAGTGCACAGTAGGTTCTCAAAAATGCATGTGCTAAGTATGTATGTGTTGTAATTCATTAATCTGAAAACTAATAGGAAACAGTTGGAAGAAGTCATCAATGTCTTTGTAACATTTAAATTACATATTCAAATACTGCTTTGTGTACTGGGCTTATTAGACTAGAAAATTCCATCTTAAAATTTACTACTCTAATTTAGCACGATCACTGGGAAAAGTATTTGGAAATTAAGCTGGTTTAATGAGCATGTTTTTACTTAAACTGTGATATGGTTCAGTGCGTTGTATTTCCATGTGCCTGCAATTGTATAAAAACATAGATCTTAAAAACAACTGCTGTGGTTATGTATCTGGAGAAGTGATCAGGATCAAACTGAAACTGACATTGAGGTTTCATATCAATAGATTGAAGGCTTAAAATCCTAATGACCAGGCATTTGAGTTCTCGAATATTAGCGTTACATTTTTGAGTGACTTAAATATTGTAACATAACTTTACTGATTTTTCTTTCTTTCTTACGTATTTTAACAAGATGATAGTGGTTTTGGATCAGTCACACTTTTTCTTGGGTCCCTACTCTGGTTTTGGTGCTGCTTTAATTTGAAAAAGTCTCTGATTGAAGTTGGACTGCATTTAAAACATGAACAGTGTGCTCATGTACTTACTGAGTTCGTTAATAGATCTAAGAGTGTCTGAGAGTAGAGTTTGGTACATCAGCACTTAAGTCCAGGTTGAATTCATTTGGGTTCTTTATATGGACTGGACAGAGGGTGACCTGTAAAGGTTCCCTTTTTATGTGATAATTCTTACTGAGCACAGAATTTTAATGAATGTTACGGTGGCATCGTGTGTCTGTAGAGAGACATCTTGGAATGACACCACATGGAGTTCTAATCACTAAAATACCTTTTTATTATGCTGTAGAATTAACATGTTTTAAAGGGCACAACTGCCAGTGCAAAGCTGCCTGTTGCCCATTGTTTTTATTTTCAGTTTTTATTTTCTGAATCATCAAAATTCCACTTTCCTGTGTTTTTAGTGCTTAGAAACTAGTTTCTGAGAACGGGCCAGTGTTGCCACTTATGCCTTGCTGTTCTGTGCGAGATGCTTGTGAAAGCTAACCTGCATCAAACTTGAAAAATCTGGCCCTACCAGCCTCATAGTTCTCCCCCAACACAGTTCCTTTCTTTCTCTGAAATGGAGTTATGAGGAAAGCTGGGGAGGTGTAGGTGAAATCAGGATGGAGCAGAGAAGAGCCAAGCTAATTATTACCAGTGGTACTCTCAAGCCTGTTGTGCTTCTGGCTTTGCAGTACTCCCTTGTGAAAATCAAAATCTTTGCAGGAACACGTATGTTTTCTAAGCTCTGGGCCATGGGCTTTCCCCCTGGTAGCCGTCCCCCTCAAGGGCTTTTTAGATAGGAGATAAAGGAGCTGTGCCAGGATAAAGGAGTTGGAGTGCTGCTTCTAATGGTGAGGTACTTGGAAGATTTGTGCATTCCTGAGAGCATGGGAGCAGATTTAACTGGATTCTCTATTGTTAAGAGATTTGGTACTGCCTCTTGAATCCCGGCTCGTTCCTCAGATTTGCAGCCCTTGATTTCTCAAGGCACTAAGCCTTGTTTCTCCAGGGGTTTTCCTCCTGTCTGTGGGGGGCAGGCAGGAATTTTAAAGATACTGAGAGTGCTTCAAGTAATCATGACAAGCATTCATCTGAAGCTTAAAACTTAAGGGAGATGTTGGAGACCTTAATTATAATTGTAGAAGCATGGTAGTTAAGTCGTATGTTCTGATGGCCTTTTATTAAATAAGGAGTCTTAAGTACAGCTCATTTCAACACAGTTCATTAAACATGAAATTGCAAAATATTTTTCTAGTAAACTCAATTTGAGATTTCTTGGTAAATTGCTAAAATACAGATTATAGGTCTTGCATGTCCAGGTCATATCCAAGCTTTGCTTTAGAAAATCAGCCAGTCACATGCAAAATATTAAACAGAAAAGAATTTAAAATGAAATACTGTTTTCAGTCCTAGAGTGAGAAGAGGTCTTGAGAGGATGATAAAATCAGTAACAGGGTGATGTGGAAAGCTGCTACTATATACAGATAGCTCATACAGTAACATCCAAAGTAGTCTTCCAAACATTTGATGGAAGAAATGACAACCTGAAGTTTCTAGGGTATATCATCTAGGGTATTCCATCAGGGAACAGAGCTCTGATGGAATTAATCTACCCCACTCCACTCTTGCAATCACGAGAGCTGCCACTTGGGAACAGGGCTTCTGAAAGAACGTCTCTTGACCTTTGAATATACTCCCAATGACATGCTGAGCCGGAGGCCACAAGACAAAAGTGGGAAGTTTATGCAGCAGTATATAACTTTAAAGAACATTAAGTTGTCATTGCTGCTTTGATCAGTGATAGAGTATACTTTGATAAAACTCGGATAAACGGCTTCAGGCTGTAGCATCAAAACAATGCATTCTGTTCCTCTTAGTTTGAAAAATGTATTTCTACAGTCTGTTTTTAAGAAGTGGAATGTGCTTGTGAGAACTGATTAGACCTGGCACACAGACCTAACTAATGAAGGTCAAACAGAATTATTCAGAGGTTTTTTACATTTTGATTGTTTGAAAACTTGGGTTTGAGATTTATGGAGAGTACACACTGTAGCACAGTTACATACCACAGAAATAACTCTGGAAATGGCTGCATTGTGTTTGAATTCAGTAATGATTCCATTTGTGGTATTTGTTTTATGTGAGCTTATTGACTGCATAGCAGAGGAGAGTTAAAAATGGAGGGTCTTTAGCTGCTTTTGGTCAGTCTTATTCCTGTAGATTTGAATGTGAGATGTAGAAAAGCAAGATTACCAGAAATTTAATATCTTGGGTATATGTTACAGTCTTACTCTGAGTGTTTGAAGGTTAGTTTATAAATATATCTGCAAATCCATAAAGACTATAAAACCTAACATTGCTAGTTGCTTTAATTCTATGTATTACCTGTGTGGGCTCTAAAGCTCTACAGATCATTGCTCCATTCACAGCTCTAGCAAATCCCGCCCCCCCTCAAATTCTTGGTGGCATCTCTGGTAATCTTCATAACTAAGAAGGTGCAAGGCTTTGTTGCTTGTCTGGCAACTGTCTTCAGTACTGCTAAAAATGAATGTAATCACTGTTGTGTTTATTGCAATGGAGTGTTTTCATCTCTGTTAAGATGTTACGGGGATTTTTCTTTTGTTTGCTTTTGTGATTTAAATAATGAAAAAAGGAATCTTCAGCATTTTTCAACTTTATTCTTAGATTAAAAAAGAAAACCCACATTAAAATAAAAATCAAATAACTTTATTTTTTTTTAAAAAAATGTCATTCCCCTCCTTTTGGAACTTCTTCCCTCAACATTCTGAATCCTCTACTGAGAGCACAGCAAAGCCTCTTCTTTGGAATTTGATACAGGGGTTTTTCCATGTTATGGCTGGCAACAGTCACATTCTGAGCAACATACCTTTAGGCTCTCATGAGATGGATTCTCCTTCTTGCGCAACGCATGTATTAGCCTGTCTTTACTTTGAGAGGAAAAATATGGAACTTCTAGTAAGTCTCCTCCCTTTGTCTGTTCTTACAAAAAACATCACTTATTATTGAGAGTTAACATATTCCAAGAAATTAACCTCAACTTGAGTTGTTGTACAGTGCCTAGTATCAAACTAGCCCTCTAAGTAAGGGAATTGCAGAAGGAGTTGGTTTTTAAGTCATCTGTCAGCACTGAATTCTGCTGATGATGCTGATAGTAAAGATCTGACTTTACTGAGTGCCTGGTTCAAGACACATGTGATGTATATGAAGTTCACCTCTGAAACTTCAGAACAGATGCTCTTTAAAATACTTGTAAAAGTCTTTCTTTTAGAACTGTTACACAAAAGTAAAACTAATATTAAAGGGATGCTCAGGGCCTCTCTCATAAACATTTCCCAATAGCTGTTCACATGGGCAAAGACAGATGTGTATTGACAAGGTCAGAGCTAAACCTCCGAGATGGAGTGTTGGATGTGTGCTGGGAAAGGTGTTTCACATACAAATGGTGTTTGTGTTCCTGTTGTATGAAAGCTTCCTTAATAGGGACAGTCTGTTCAGTAGTGTTTAGTCAGGCTTTCAAAGGAGCTCAGGTTTGAACAAATATTAAACTGCAGGTCTTTATTCTCTGAAATTTTTCATCAGTTTGTAAATGTGTGAAAAAGGAAATGGTAATAGTGGCTGCTTTGCAAATTCCAGGGTTACATTAGAAATGCCTTCTTGGTTTCAGTGCAATGTACTGGCCAAGGGCTCTCCCTTTGTTTTGCTACACTGACTTATTTCAGGAGGGTCCTAAGCAAAGACCAAGTAAGCTGTACAAGCAAGATCAGCTTTCAGAAGGATTATGTCTTACTTTTAAAAATATTGTTTTAAAATAAATGGTGAAAAATGCAGTTCACTCTATCCTGCCCCACTATCACAAAGTTGGTAGAAGTTAAACAGATTGCATCTGCTCTGACAGCACATGACTGTGGACTTGTTCATGAAATTCAGTAGTTGTTAGTTCATAAAGCCTATTCAGCTTTTTAGTTTTCAGCAGAAAGTTACCTGTTAAGTAAGCTAAAATAACTTGCTACTCATTTTTAATGTAAAAACTCTTGTTAATTTCAAGTTTTCAAGTTTCTTTTTTGTTGTTGCACCAAATTAACATTTGTGACAGGAAAAAATCAGTTCTTAAAGTTGAGTTTTTGTAAGATTTAGGATTGAGTGTTAAAAGTGAACTTGTTTTCCCCTTAAACTCTTTAAGTCTTTATAAATGAAGCTGCCTATGAACATAATTTGTCTTTCTGGATCCCTTGTTTTTCTTTCCCTAAGCTCTCTGTAGCTTGGGTGCAGTGATTAGCTGTATTAACGGGTAGTTGATTTTACTTGTGCACTAAGCAAATGCAATTTACTAGTGGGACATGAGTGCTCAGGGAAGCTTAAGAAGAAAATCATTCAGTCTTTGAAGGTGAACCAACAATGATTGTTAGTGCTGTGCAATGGAGGAATTTTATAATACATTGATTTCCATTTTTACCTTGCAGGCCAAGTATGATTTTCATTCATACCCCCATTGTGAAAGAGTTAAAATACTGCTTGTTATAGACATCCTTGATTTTACTCAGCTAGTCTATTAAATAAATTGAGGCAAAATAAAATGCATCATTTACTGACACTAAATCTAAATGGGAAAAGCCTTTATAGCGAATGCGTAGAACTGGAGCAATTATTTTAGATTAACTTTCCTGTGGTTCATGTCACAAGCACAAAGTTTGATACCTTTATTTCAGTTATCTTAATTTTATTGCAGTGACATTTAAAAGAAAGACCTGTTTTTACCTTAGTATTGTCCAAATCTGCATTAATTTCTCATTCCTTATGAAAGACATTCGTAGGGAGTGACTGCAAGTGTACTCTAGTTGGTAATTATTTAATGTTTGAGAGCTTTATGGACTAAGACTACTTACTTGTGTAGCTAAAGGAGTGCAATTCACAACAGTTTAGTGTGGAGGGTTGAAGTATAATTGCAAGCCTCACTTGTCTACTTGATGTTGATTTGAAACACTAAGCAGCAGTATCTTCCACTGATGAAGATAAGGCTTGCAGTTGCTTTCAGCATTTTGAAAATCAGGACATTGTCAGTGTTGTTTGGAATCAGATGTCTTACTCTTTTTTTGTGATAATCTTAGTTAAAAATTGTTGGTAGTTTTTCTCAGTAACAGATTATAGTAGCTCAGTAGAATATTATAGTAGCTCCTGCCTACCCTTCTCCACTGGTGAACTGGCCAGTCTGCTGCATGGCCACACAGACAAGCTGAGCAAGTGAGGAGGAGCAAGAGAAGCTCCTCTTAACTGCTCCTAGTAGATCTGGATCCAGAGTTTTCATTTGAGGAAGATGCACCTCTATTATAATGGGAATATTTCCTGTGACTGTTTAACCACTCCCTCCCCTGTAATTACTGCTGCAATTTGTAGTAACTTCCAGTAGCCTGGAAGAACTCTTAGTTCAGTTAAGACAATCCCATCTATTAGCATTCCTTTGAAAAACAAATATGGTGACTCCACTGCCATAAGCATGGTTCCAAACTAAAGTTCTTCCTTTGATTCTTTTTCTTTTTCCCCATCCCACTCAATCTTATGGCTGCATTTTTTTTGCTACAAAGGCAGTTTACCTTCAGGGAAGAGGATTCTTTGGTTTCTTCCAAAAGTAATCTAAATGAGCATAATTTGGCTTGATATAGTGCAATACTTTTCCATGGAAAGATGAAAATCTAACATAGACCTATTGCTTTTGTAACACATTTAGTTATATCTTGGACAGGAGGGGAAAAAAAAGCCCCACTAACCACAAGAGGAGGAAAAGAATACATGCCTGTTTCAAGTTGGTTGGAAACAGTTGATAGCAACAGTCACAACAGATAGGTCTTTGCTTGGATTATTTAGACACTAGTGTAGTAATGGGTTAGGAGCTACTTATCTGTGTCAGAGAGCCCAGTCTGTTTTGCTGATCTGAAGTTTTTTCCTTTGAGGAAGAAGAAGAAAGGAAAAAGCTGTCCTAGAATTTATAGCCAGGACTGGCCCTGTCTCTGTGGCTTCCTGAATTATCCTTAATCTCTGTATAGGATGCTCATTATTTGCCTTAGTTCTAGGTGGTTTGTTGTACTTTGTCAAGGCAGGGCACTTAAGTAGCCATCTCTAGCTAGCCAGCATCTTCAGTTCAGATAATTAGCTCCCTTGTTTTATGCCTTAAGTTCTGGAAAGTTTTTTTTGTCCCCCTTTCCACGTATTGATATTAGTTCACAGTGAATTATAGATGATGTGCAGCAGTGAAGATAGTAAGACGCAAACAAAACAAGGGAAACATAACAGGTCTCATGCTTTATTCATGTCACATTTGTTTATGTTCATACCACCCAGGAACACCCAGAAAAAGGAAAACAGCTGCTCCTCAAAGGCAAGACAACAGCAAAACCACATCACTTCCTAAATAAGAGACTTTCTGTAAGGTGGTAGCAGAATTTTCCATGAAGTGTATTTGACAAGTACCGTTCTGTCTCGTCACATTTCATTTTGGCTCTTCTATCCAAAATCTGGGATATTTAATAATGCCAATAGAATAATAGTAACATATGAATTTCACATCTATTACCTATTTGTGTAGCAATAGTACCTTGCTGGGGGGCAGTAAAGTACTGGGCAGAGTACATCAGAACAAAATGAAAGGATAGGTTGTCTTCCAACAACAAACAACCAAACAAATAAAACCCACTACCCAGCCCCCAGCAAACCTGATGTTTCATGGCCTTGAGTTACCTTTGTGCATAAACAAGTTTTTCCTTCCCCATCCCTCTTGCCCTTTCACCCACCTTTTCCGCTTTTCTCCTGTATGCTCATTTCTGGTATTTTTATCATCTGATTTGTTCTAACGGATCTCATTGAGACCATAAAATTATGGAAGAAAATGGATTTCCAAACCTGGCATTTAGGGGAAATACAGAGTACAGCCTAATAACCACTGTGGATCTCTGCTCCCTGGTGCTTCAGTGATGATGCTGGGGAAGGCACAGTGTGCTGGACCCATGAGATACAGAAGGCTGCCAGGTTTGTTAATCGATGTTAAATTGTGGTAGAAAGTGGGGAACCATGGACCTTTCAAAGAGTCTGCCATAATGAAACCCTTATGCCTGTTTTCAGCCATTTTTAGCTGAACTAAAATTACTATTTAGCAAGTTTGGGCCTTAGAAAGCCACTTTTATCACCTTTGCTTGTGAATGATGGTACAAAATAAATAAGGTTTGCAACTAAGTTTGCGTGTGACATTTAGCAAGATTGGGGAAAAAAAATACCCTGTTTGGGTATGTTTAGTAGAAGTATGTGTTTTTCATTTGCTTTTGGGTTTTGTTTGCTACTTAAGTACTTTGGAGAAGGGTCAATATAGTTTATGGCTGAAGTAGGTGAAACTGAATTGGGAACATACTGGAGGGGCGTTACTTACATGAGAGCGTTCATTCACAAAGACAGTCCTGCCCCAGAAAAATCTTTAACCTTGTTCTTTCCCACCAGCATACTTGTGTGCAATCCAGCCGTAAGTATTGCTTTGAAAGTAATAGATTCAGGTTTGATCAGTTGGGATAGAGGCTTCCCACCTCCTTCTAGAATGTTTATGGGTTTGAACTCATGTTCAGCACCTTATTTACAAGCAGGTTATGCATAAAATAGTTGCTGCGGTATCACAACATCTCTTCTAGCTCCTCTTCTTTATTTCTTAAAATATGAGCAAATATTGGCCTACATAGGAAGAATACAAGGAAAAAAAACATCTTCAGGTCTGTTAGGCTTGAGAAGCAGAACATTTTTTCAAGCTTTCTCACTCACAATACAGTGAAAGATCTTCATGCAGCAGTGTCAAAATGTAAATGTGATTCAATTTGCCTCCCCGTTTCTTTGTCCTTATATCTAATGATGCCAATTTTCAGTTATGGTCCAACTTCCTTGTTTGAAGATGGCACAGGTCTATCATAAGTGCCAATTTGTGCTAGAAAATTTAATTTTTATAGACTATAAAATGTGAGCTGCGTGATAGGACAGTAAATGTAATGTAATAGATAATAGGCTATTTAATTTGTTTTAACCACCTTAAAATCTATTTAAGTCCTCCTGAGACATCCCAGAGCAGATCTAAAGGAGATCTTTTCCATAAAGCTCTTAGCAATTTCAACTTACATTTCCTGTCCATCACAGCTTTAAATGGATAATAGTATCATAATACAGGCTTGTGAATTTGAGCAGACTTGCATTTTTTTCCACATGGGACAGGTAATAAGCTTTGCAAGTGTGAAAGACTTCAAACACCTCTTATTCACCATTGCTTAGTTCCGCAGGTCTAATGGGAAAATGCGTCTTGTTCTCAGGTTCATAGAAGTTGATTAAAACAGTATTTAATGGTGAAGCATGGTAGCCACTTTTAGCACCTTCTATTCCTTTCCTGACACAACCAACTTTCTTTTTCATATGTACCAAAGATTTTCAGTACAGATTTCTGCAGCCTTGGAACAGCAGCATGTTGCTGGCATTGCAGAATGTGTTGCAGGCAGGAGAGGATTGCCTCCAAGTTAGAGCTGTTTGGTACCAGGCTTTTAGGTGGGAGGGTTTGTATGTTAATAGCAAGACCATCATTATTGCTTGCAATGCAAAGGTGTATTAACGTATTTACTTGCTCCTAATAAAATGCTGGCTATATGTAGAAATTACCTTATTTTCAGTGGTGGCTCACTACCGTTAGATAGTGAACAACTATACCCAGTCCTTTGTTTCCTTCCTTGTTTCAGGCAGAGACTGGACTTGCAGCACCTTCTTATCATGCTTATTTTCTGTTATTTTTCATTCAGTTTCAATCACTTAAAAGTTCTTTCGCTTCTTCCTGTATGATAATTTGGTTCTCTACCATGTTACCAGTACTCTAAATGCAAGATAACTCAGTATAACATGATTTACATCTGGAAAGATCCAGGTTGCCCTTTCATTACGCTATTTATGTTGTAGTCATTGGTTACTCTTGGTTGCATTCCCGTTAGAACAGTTGTCATAAGGTACTGAAGAGCACTGAGTTCATATTAATTGGGCTGTTTTCAACACAGATTCTACATTTCTTCTCCAACCCTAGGCTGCTATCCCAGAAAATGTCCTATTCATTGAGAATCCTCGTGCCTGAGTTTGCAGTTTTGATATATAACCCATTTTTTCAGTGTTCTGGGATGGAAATTTTTTAAGCAGCCTCATTTCATTTTAGTAATGGATGTGGTAATTTTCAGTGCTTTGTCCTTGTTCCCGTGAGGTATTCTGTCTCTGTCCTCATACGCAGCATTATTTTTACAGGAAAAAATGATGCAAAAAGCTAATTTAATATTTGGTCTGTCCTCTTCATTTCTGCCCCTTGTTGACACCCGTTCTTCATTTCTTGCTCTTTACTTCTTGTTGAGAAACCTTTTGTTTGTCTGCAAGTTCCCATTTTCCTGGCCTCCTGGCAGTTTTCATTTAACTTTGCAGCCTGACCTCTAAGCACCAGCTCTCTTTGCTCATCAGTCCCTTTTTCCATTCCTTGTAGGTTCTCTGTTTTCTCTTAATACCCTGCTTTGAGGTGCATTCTCATGCAGGTAGGTCTGTAGCCCTTTCCTTTCCCCTTTTTACTTTTACTTGGATGGAAAGACCCAGATAATGTTTGATTTTAAAGTAAGTCCATGCCTTCCATACACTCAAATCCAATCGTGTATGTGTTTCATATATCTTTGGATGAAATCTGGGCTTATGGCCCGTCAGGGAAAGGTGGGATTGCTCTTGAAACATTAAGACTGTTAGTTATTTTGGAGTCATGCAGCTGGTGAGGCCTGTACCCCCTGAAGGTTAAGGAAGTTTGACTTGCCTTTGGCAATTGCTGTATGTTCTATAAGCTGCTTGCTTCCAGATGGCTGCTTTTTCCTTCACGTAAAACCATGGAATTAGTTTTTAAAAGTGGCATTTAAACCACCTTAATCAGAAATAGTTTTTTCCTGGTGCTCGAGGTGTCTGTACAAACACAATGTTTTGTCAGAATGTCAGTAATTTTGGAAATTTCCTGGAATTCTTTCAAGGTTTCTTTTTTTTTTTTTTTGTTATTTTTTTAAGTATGCTGACGTTTCATTTCTCTTTGTGTTGAGACACAGACCTGTTTGGCAGTTTTCTTTTGGCAACCCAAACGCATAAGATGACAGTTCATTGTCCTTTTCTCCAAGCACTTGTGAAAGCTATTACAGTGAATGCAAAGGCTGCTCTTTGGAGTCATGGTAATCACTTCTGAATCTTCGTATTATCAAGGATGACAAAGATAGAACTGATTTTTTTCAAGTACTGGCAGGTTTGAAATATAGCCTCAAGTATTTTTGTGTACATCTGTGTCACTGAAGCTGTCTTCAGAAGGCTGTAGGAGGACTTGGGGTATAAGCCTGCATTTAAGTTTGTGAGGTAAGGTTGTGTGTGGATTTACAGTCTGTCAGCCACTCCATGTGTACTATGCCATGAACACGTTTGTACCATATGGTAAAGCCACAGAATTGCCCAGCTAGATGTGAAGGCAGTAATCTGTGCATATGGACACAGCTGAAACATTTGGGTCCAAGAACAGGCACAGGAACTTCACATTTGGACTCTGTGTGTGCTTCCACAAATCCAGGTTGTTCCAAGTTGGGGGTTTAGCAAAGCTACTGAGCATTTTGTTTCAGGCTTCTGATCCCAGAATGAGGCTCAGTCCTCTGACATGTTGATTTTGATAGTGTTAATCCTCGAGTTAATAGAAATCTTACATTACACATTTATGAACTTCATTTAAATCTAGCAGAGACTCCTTAATGTGGTTCAGTGGTGATGTATAATGCTTGTCTCTTTGTTACCTTTGGGTGCATGGGGGCTATATGCATAGAAGTCCCTTTTTCCTCAGTTCTTTTTATTTGGGAATAGCTATTTTCTTTTCTGTGTCTGCCCAAAATTTCCAAAGTCCACCCCTCATGTGTGTCTTAGTGCTTGATGAGGCGATAGCAAGAGAGAGATTTGTAAGTCTTTCAGTCTGTTAGCCAAGGCATCCCTCAGTATTTATGTTGCAAGTTTATTGAGGCATGGAGTATTTAGTACTAAAAGCTTGAAAAACTTAATAATGGACTGTTTATATTTTGTGTTATTGCTCTTTATGGTTTTCCTTTGCTTTAATAAGATGGAAGATAATTTAGTGTCATGAGTAAATATCTGAGCGTGTTCTTCAAAATGAGTTTTCAGCACTATGGTGGGGAGTCTGAGGGTTATATCTGTAATCTGATGGCGCTTTGGTTGACTTTCTAACTTCATCGTGGGTCGATGGGTGTTTCTATAACATATGGCACTATGCTGAATGTGGATGTTTACATCTGGTATGCATTGGAAGATTAAGGTAGAGAGGATGAAGTTTTAGGCAAGTATGTATTTTTTGGATGAAGGATAAAGTGAGAATACTTTTATTTCCTCTTAGATTTGAAATATATCGTTCTAGCAATGCCTTTGAAACTCTGCCAGCTTTGCCAACCGTAACATTTATGGCATTTTGGACCTAAACTGAACTAGAAAACTGTTTTTAGTGGCAGAGAAAAAGGTTAGTGCATGAAAATAGATAGCCCTGTTATTGACTGCATGTGGTCAGTGGTTTGGCTGCGTGTAGGTGGCTCTTCCTGTCACTGTTTTCAAGCATAAGCTTTTGTGATGAATATAAAACTCTTTCAAAATGAGTTCTACTGCAGTTCTTTTGCACAGCAGTCTTTTGCTATTCAGTTGTGCTTATTTTGCTTTTGCCATTTATATTCAATTTCGTACTAAAAATCAAAAACCAAAGCAGCTTTTTAAATCTTATGATTCCTGTTGACATCAAAATCAAGAGGTTTGAAAAATGTGGTCATCTGTGCATAGCAGCTGCTTCTGTCAGTAATATTTTATACTATGTTGTTGAGTCTCTATTGTAATTAATGCTGGGATTGTTTGCAGTGGGCAGAAGCTCCCTTTTAAATGTGCACACACATTTTGTTTAATTAGGACTTCTATGTAAACACTGAATTATAACTTCCCTTTTCATACTTTCAGTCTTGTCAGGAACATTTATAGCAGTTTTTTTCAAGGTCAACTTCAGATTTGCTATTGTGTAGAAGACAGCTTGAAACTAACCTGGTGTTTTGTTTTCTTCTTTGGTGTAGTATACGGGGTGCTACCTCAGAGCTCAGGGAATTGTGAATTTTCTAGCTCCTGCTGCAGAGACAACTTTAGGGCACAACAGGTTGTTTAGCTTTAACTTCAACAGTTCAATGTTATCCTATTTATATCTTTAAAAAAAACCCCAAAACCTTGGGTGATGGAGCTGTAAATTGTGCAGATTGCGGATTGTGTAGATTGTCTGGTGTTTTCAGTGCAGAAAATTCTGGCGGATCTTGTTTTAGCAGCTATCAGATGCAAGAGCTGCTTTCATTCAGCCAAGAGCAAAGTACATTTGGTTCTGCAAGATGCTGAGAGCTGCAGTAAGAATTAGGGGCACGGAGCACTTCATGAGTTAGTTCCATTGCTGTTAAGCGTTCAAAACTGAAGCAAAACTGTTTAGAGCCTCCCCATGTTTGGGGAAAATAACTTACATAGTTATTCAATTTTTGAGTAACTGCTGTAGAATAAATAAACAATGAAATAACCTGTAAAGCTGCTTAATGTATTTGTCAGTCAGGCCTTGGATAAGTGCATCCTGGTCTCACAGGCCAGACACAAGGGAAATAACTGTTGCCCAGGTACTTGCGTTGTACTTGTGTGCTCACCTAAGAACTTCAGTTGTTACCTATGTAAAAGATACACGATACCATTTAAACCACAAAATGTACTTTTAACATTCTTTAAAGTGTTAGAAAATCTCTAGAAGCTGTAATTATTGCAGATGAAGGTTGAACTTACTGTAATGTCTTCTGACAATATAATATAACTTACAGGTTAAGAAATTTCTCTTCTAATGGAAACCAGGTCTTTTGAATTCTGTAATGAAGACACAGCTGTTGTTCCCAAGCATGCTTGGTGAAAGACTGTCACTAAGCAGGAAGTGCTGTGCATATATTTGTAAGTCTCACTGCAAGAGAATCTTAAGTAAGGTGGATATAAGCATTGCATTCTCAAATGCTGGTTTTTAAGAAAAAGATATTGCATTTGCATGAGCTCGAGGTCATGCAAAACACCCTCAATAACAGCAAGCTCTGTAATGTGTTTTGGGTTGTTTTTTCCTAGTTCTGGTTTAGGACTGGGAAGTGCTTGATAATTTTGACAGGAGTAATTGTCACATTTCAGGAATGCTCTACTTGAGACATCTCATATTTAGACGTCCTGCCAAACTGATAACTGTTCCTCATCAAAAAGGTGTTAAATATGAAAATGGTTGAGATTATTAGTATCAGTTCTTAACACAGATCGGTAGAATGGTGTCTGAAGAACAGCTCACAGCTAGCTGATGACCTGTGGGTTTATGTGCTGTATTTCGGGGGGATCTTGTTTGTGCCGATTAATGATTCTCAATGCCTCCTGTTTCAATTGTAGAGGTTGGAGACCTGAGGGAGCTGCAAACACTGGACATCTCAACCAATCGCTTGATAACCTTACCTGAAAGGCTGCACATGTGCCTTTCACTGCAGTACTTGACTGCAGACCGAAACCACCTGTGGTATGTTCCTCGCCATCTGTGCCAGCTGCCGAGCCTCAACGAGCTCTCCATGGCTGGAAACCGCCTGGCGTTTTTGCCACTTGGTGAGTCACCAGCATCCCTGGGCTGGGGTGGGTTGGAGGAGACATGGCAAAACAAACTTCCTGGCTTTGGTGGTCTCCACAACCTCTGTTTATGGAGTTGTCACAATGATCATACTGTTGGAAAACCCGTTATTAAACAAAAAGAAGTGCAGGTTAAGGTTTCACGTCTGTTTTAGAGCAATAGGTCAGCTATCAAATTTGCTTTATTTTTAGCTAACTGAGGGGAAAAATGTTTAAATGATGCTGTGTTTAAATATAGTACTATGTAATCTGAGTTTCACCACTTTGGGTAATGATCTGTTTCTGTTTGCTGGATCTGATGATTTAAATAAGATTCTTCAGCTTGGGTTTAAAACCTGCTGTGGAATTTTTCATCATTAGGAATGTCAATACTGCATAATCTAGCAAAGGTTCAGTTTGAGCTCTGTATAAGCATCCTTCAAAACCTCCACAGTAGTAGCCCAGGAAAGAATTTATCAGCCTTTTTCTCAGCCCTTTCAAAGTTTGCAAGTGTCAAAGCAGGTCTTCAAGTGTAGGAGGTGCAGTTGGTGAGTGGTGGTTTGTTGTGAGAAGTCAGTTGTGTTGTCAGTAAGTGTGGACTGTATATTCTGTTTGTGAAAAGCAAGTCCACTTCCTTCCATTTGTGACTTTGTAGCCCTGCCACCAGCTAATCTCTGCTGAAATACAGACAGGCATGAAGATCTGTTATGTCATTTGCATAGCCATTAATAGTTTTCCTAGAATACAGTCTGAGTCTGGTGTTAATTAGGTACAGATGAACACACTGAAAAGAAGCTGAAAATTGAGATGGTTAGAACTAAACGAGATAAGTTCTAAGTGAATTACATTGTATAAGTTTAACTTCGTTTTTTCAGTACTAGAAGTTCAGTCTTTCAAGAAGTTTATGATCTTTCTGATTTTCTTAGCGCCTTCATTTATATTCCTGGAAAGCAAGTGCAAATAATGTCTCCAGGCACAGTGTTTTAGGTATGTCCCAACAGATGTCATTATATAAATGAGAAAATGATTTCCAGGATGCATCAGTCAGATTCCACAGTACTAAATAAACCAAGCAAAGTAACTTCCCCTATTTTGGCAAATACTTCTAACTCTGTTTCATGAGACAGGAAGCTGAATCTTCTGATTTTTGCGAAAATAAAATGCTCTTCTCTAAGATGAGATGTGAAATATTAAAGGGCAAAAGTTTTTGCTACTTTTGTGCTCATAGCTTATCTGTGAGGAGCAATGACCTGGATGAGCTATAGATCTGCTGAAGTGTTTTAAGTTCAAAAGGAGGAAATAAATCTCTAATATAATGACACACCTTCTTTTTTCTTTATTTTTAGACTTAAATTCAAAACATTCAAAAGGAACTTTTAAAATAACGGGAAACATCAAAGACTGTCAATTGACCTTGTTCAGTAGTTCTTAATAGTGACTCACTGGTGAACATTTGGAGATAATTTGCTATCTGTGGATATGAAACTGAATCATAAATCCTAGAGTTCAGAGGAAAAGCAGCGCAGTATAAATGTAAATGTTTAATCCTTCCTCTGAAGAATCAGAAGGCTTCAGAGTGGTCAAGATGTGATGAAATTAAGTAGAAGAGAGAATTAGATTCAATCTTTTTGCTTTTTAATGCACTATCTTCTGATCTATGGGGAATATTTTTCTGTGATTATTCCTGAAGTGAAGGCATTATTGTAGCATCATTTCTGCTAGCTGCACATACTGGCTAATGCTTTTTTGTGTATGTGTTCTTACATCCAGCTTCATTCTAGTGGTTAATGAGAAAGTAAAAACATTAAATAACAGAGAAAGATACTGTACAAATATTGGCAAGTGATATTCAAGCAAATATTGTAATTTTTTTTTTTCAATTAGGGAGTTGGAAAGCTGACATTTATCTCTTGACGATGGTTTTTTCCCCCTTTTTTGATTAGACACGTCCATGTTAGAAGAAATACATTTGGAACTGACTGCGTAATGCATTTTAAAGTGTGATTTACTTTATTTCATATGGTGGTTAATATCTACTATGCCAAGGAATGCATTCTTCCTCATACTTAGTGTGCCTTGAGCTGCCAGTAGAGCCTCTTGTTAAGTGTAATGGAAATCTGCATTTTCCTCTTCTAGTTTGACAGGTGTAGGATTTACTCCTGCAGTAGCACAGTACTTTCACAACACTGCTGCATTGGTACTGTGTAGTTTTTTGTCCTGTACATTCTTACAAAGTACATAATTCTGGGTCCATGCTATTAAGATGAAGTGTAACACTATTAATCCATTTTACAAAATACAGTAAAAATAGAGAGTGGTCCCACTCTCCAACTTTCAGAACTGGGGACATGAACAAGCAGCTGGGTGAACTAATGGAGTAGTATTTTCTTTCTGCAGAATATACTGAATTCTTGGATAAGCCGGTATTTTGTTTTTAAAAAACACTGTTTTAAAGCTATTGAATATTCCAGTTTATATTCAGAGAAACAGGACTGCATGGATGTGAGACTTTGGGCCTTCCTAATACATTTATTTAACAAGAAACCTAAATTGTACGTATAAGTTGAACTGGAAACTGCACCTTGGATGGTGCTGTTACTTCCAGGGCAGCTTTCGTGCTGCCCTAATAATAAATGGCCTTTGGAATTCTGTTCATGAACGGCAGATAGAACTGGTGCTCATTTTGTATCAGTCTACTTACAATATAAATTATCCCGTGGCAGAAATTTAACTTGAAGATTTTACAGTTAGCAGATGCTCCAGTGCCTCAAAACAAATTCCACTGCAAGCAGGAATTTGAATCTGATGACACTGCAGAAATAAAAATGATTTATGTAATAAAGTACAAATATAATTAAAATAGGCCATAAATTCTCAAGTATACTGGCAGTCCAGGGGATGTTATGACAGCAAATATTCAGTGTTATATCACTTTATTGAGGGCTTATGTGCACTTTTTGTTTAGAAAATGGGGCTAGTAATTATCAGTGCACAGTAAACAAAGGTCTTATTCTACCCTCAGTATATGCAGCTTTTGTGTCCTTGCCCTCACAGTATGGTTAAAAGAGCATCAGTGCAGACACACAAGAGCTTTTGTTCCATCTTCAGCCATGTGGAATGCATATGCCAGGGCCCTGAGGTTAAAAAAAAAAAAAAAATAGGGGAAAAAAAGGAAAAAAAATAGAATTGGGGTTTGTTCAGGACTTACGGCATTTGGTCATTTCTGGGAGAAAGGGCTTTGATCTGGGAGCTTGGAAGGAGGAAAGTGGAAATGTTTTAGACACAGTACAGGGCTTGCAAAAGCCACATGAAAACCTTCTTTGTAGCTGTAGCCTTGCATAGATGGGCGCTGTCCTTATTTCATGGAGTTCTTCAGAAGCTCGTTTTCTAGAGAACTTTTAACAATATTTGTTGACTGATAGAAGACATAAAAATCAATGTGGATGGGATACAAAGAGCTTTTTAACGTGATGATTTATTTGAGTTTAAACTTTAAGGGTAGTGTTTGAAACTAGAAAAAAAAATCTCTTTTGGGGACTCAAAGATGCTTGGTTATTTAATGCAAAGAAACTATATCAAAGGAACATTTATAGTTACAGGCTATTTGGCTTGGGGAATTGAATTTTTCCTACTGAGATATTTTGTCTAACATCCAAAAATTTGCTTTAATTACCTAGGAAATGCAGTCAACTCAGAACTTCGATTCTAAACATAGCCTAAGATAAAGACAGAGGGAAGAGATGAGATGCAGCCTAACTCCCCCCTCCATGCATATGAAAAGAACAGCTTTAGGGCTTTTTTTGACTTGCCTGATTTTCAGCCCATTTGCATACATCTGTGTAGAAAAGCGCAAGATGAGCCTCTTTTAAAAATTTTCTTCCATTCTCTAAGTTAATAAGTTAAACAGTAGCACATTCAAGCTGCCCCAGCAACCCATAGTTTTCTGCTCTTCTGGGTATAATTGGCTTCTGCAACATGAGGCGATATTCTCACAGCATGAGGTGTGCCATGCACGTGCTATCTGCTTTACACTTTATTGGCTGATTCTTTCCCAGCCTTACAGTATTTCATGGTGTTACAGTGCTTTAGTATCACAATATTTTTATTCATTGTTAAGATAACAATGTTTTTGGTTCATCTAAAAATATCCCAGAACTTCACTAAACTATTTTAAGCCCTGCATTCCTGAGCCAAAATAAATCATCTTTCTGAGGTGTTAGCTCATACCGATTCACAGCAGCATCTCCCAGCAGTTCCCATCAGTCAGTGGGGATATTTGTAATTGCTTCTTGGGGTGGGACGCTTGATGGATGCAGCAGATAGGTCTGTGAACTAAGAATGTCTTTGGTACGGGGTCAAAGAAGCGTGTGATGGTTGAACATGTTCCCTGATGTCCAGTGACTCAGTTGTTTGAATAACGCTCAAATTAAGGTCCCTGAAGCTTCCACAGACTGTTGCAGAGCCTATATTAAAAGAAAAAGAAAACCAAACCCCTCAGCTTTTCTAATGTTAACATTTTTATTTCAGAAAAGGAATCTATTCATTTTCTTTTGGTATTCATCACTTGTTCTTTATAGCCAAGATTTGATAATTGACACCCTCTGAAGCTTCTCCTCAGCTTGAGCTTTTAAGGTTTCTGGTGCTTACAGCTGCCATTCAAGTGGGTGACAGCTGAAGACACTCAGTATATTTTAAGATGACCAGAAGTTTGGGGAGGATCACTCAAAATATCGTCTGCGCTAAGCAGTGTCCAGAGCTATTGTGTACAATAAAACTGTTAATAATAAGGAAGGGACTCTATAACCTATTGTCATAGTAAGGAGATCATGATTCCAAATAGAATTTCTGAATAGAAATATCATGGAATTTGTTTTAATTTTTTATTCTGTTCTTAGCCATGATTACAAAAGGGACAGAAGCTCTGCTGGTTTCTCTGGTTATCCTTATCTTTATGCCAACCAAGGTAACTGACATTTGACAAAGACGGGAAATCGGAATTAGTCGATGTTAGTATCATCTTGCAGTGTGGCTCATTCAGCCAAATGCTTGTTTATCTTGCTTCGTTTCTATAATACATTCATCAAAGTTTAAGTCGAAAGGCATACAGACTTCTTGATTATTTAATTTCTTTGTAATGCAGCTGGTCTGGGTTGCAGCTATCCCTTCCCAGGCAGGGAGGCTTTCAGACATTGTTCGCTTGCCTTGTGCTTTGTATTAAACGCACATGTCTTTTCCTAACCCAGGATCTCAAACGGCATAGGAGCTACAGATGAAATGGGCTGCCCGGATGATCCTATATGTCAGCTTTCTTGCCAGCTCAAAACTCTTTTAGAATATTATTTTTAGTTCAGTTTGATTTGTCTTTTTCAGTGTCTCACATTGACATGCTTTTCTCTTGATAGCAGACAGTTTTACACTGATGAGATCTTCCTGATAAGCAAAAATCTTGTTTCCGAGAATTCTTCCTAGAAGTCTAAATTTTCCCTTTTAATTTTGCTCAATTTTCCATCTTTGATTTTCTAAACCAAGTAAAATTATTCCAAGCCTATATGCCTCTATCTGACAGTATGTTAATATATTTCTAGTCCATGAAAGTATTGCTTAAAACTGCTGTACTTGATTCTTTTGATTGCCAGCCATGAGTATTTTAACAGAAATAATGCAAGAAGCACACCTTCAGATGCATTGATTGTCTACTTGTAGACACAACTTTCGTTGTGTAATGTTCTGCCTTTGATGCTTGTATATTTTCCTGTGTTCTGTAATTTACCACATCACATAGACTTGTTTCTGAATGATTGCTGGTTGTATTTGGTTATGGCTAATGTAATCAAACAAGTTTCTCTTTGGGAAAAGAAAGAATGGGACTGACCACTTTCTTGTTAATGTCTTTACCACTTTAGTAAAGATAGCGAAGCTGTGATTTCAGTGACATGGGGCCAGTTAATGAAAGCAGGTTTGACCTTATGAACTTGGAAGTATGCACTGTGGATTTGAAATCAATTGTCCCTTTGCTGCTTCAAACTGAATTCAGGGTTTGTCAGTGTTAAAATTCAATTATTTATCATGTGATTTTCAGAGCTGCTGAGAAGGGGTTTGGTTTTGTTTTAGTAATTTCAAAAGCTTTTTTCTAAGCAGCTTTTCAGCTCATGCATAATAATACCATTGGCTGAAACTTTACAACGGAGAAGTATTAATTTATGTTTGCTTACACTGGGTCTGATCAGCTTATTTATAATTAAAGAGAATTGCTTTGCTTTTCTCGCTTTGTCACTATGTCATCCCTTCTCCCCCTGACTTTTCTTGTTTTCTAAACCCAGATTTAGGTCGTTCTCGGGAGCTGCAATATGTTTATGTGGATAACAACATTCATCTGAAAGGCCTCCCATCTTACCTGTATAATAAAGTCATTGGTTGCAATGGGTAGGTATGAATTAATTCAGCTGTCTTGAATACCTGTTCCTTGTAAAATTTCTCATAATTATCTTCCTATATGATACAACTGATTATTTTATATGTGTGTGACTGATTCAGGACTGGTGTTAATTTGAGGGGATTACAGCAGCTCCCAGTCCTGTTTAATTTTTGTAATAAATCCTCTATGCTAATTGCTGACTTTCAGTAGTTTAGTATTAGGTTGTAACAGACAGTGCAGTTATTCTAAAGGAATTTGTAATGATAATGTAAGGCCTAAAGCTGAATCCTGGCTGCATTAAAGGTTGGCCAAAAATGCAGGGTTCGCAGAATTTCCAGAACTAAAGAATGAACAAAGTATTTTTTAATGTGTTGCAGCAAATAAGAACTTTTTTAGCAGAGGTGGATTGACAGGTATATTTTTACATGTGGATTTTAAAAATATCCTAGGCTGTCTCATGTTTGTGGTTAGGATGTGAGGGAAAAGAAGTGGTCTGTCTAGGACACTAGCTGAATTCTTTCTGCACTGCACCAGCATAAATTAGGATCAGCACCACCAGTTTACTGGTGTAAAACTGATCAGAAGAGGATTTGTCCCCATTACCATCTAATTATAAATTTCTGGTGTGCTCACTCTCAGCAAATCTTGCATTAAATATAAATTCCATCTCTGCAGCCTGCACTCTCCTGCAATATGTGAGATGCTGAGTCTTGGCATTTTAAGGTTTTTCTAATATTCCCTGTCAGCTGGTTGGGTGATATTTAAATACTTGCAGTTGGATTATAATTCTGCTGCACTATCTGCAGCCTCGAGCTACCAATAATTTTGGTTTTCAGGAGAAATAATTCCTAGCCTCTGTTCTTTCACAACTTATTATAAATCGTAAGGCAGACATTAATTTGACCCTAAAGGTAACAGAGCTAAGTAGATTGTGACCAACAACACTAGTGACAATGACAGTTGGACCAACAAGTTTGATCCAACTGTCCTGTGTATATCAGGTGATTGTAAATAAGAATGCCTTTGTTCTTTTTAATGTTTTAAGTCCTTTCTTTATACTCGGGCAGAATAATTTTATCTTTGCATTGACCTTTTGTGAGGATATTACCAGTTCTTTTTGCTGTGATTACATGTACAGCCCTGGTCAGACTATAGCTGCTAGTATCCCTGATGGAAAGTATTTACATCTAGTGTAGAAGAGACAAAGTTGAAAGTGTTGCAATGAAATTAATTCTTGTAATGCTTCTGTGGAAGAAATAACATGATGTTTTCCCTTAATACTGAAGAATAAAAAGATTATTTTTGATAAGCAAACCAGAATTTGTGTACCAAACAGACATTTGTTGTGAAACCATCCTGAAAAATCATAGATTATTTTTAAGGCAGATTTCCAGCCCAGGAAGAGCACTTACACATTATTAAGAAACCAAAGGTTTTATTTGATAATGTGCTGAGTGATGTTAAAATTATGTAATAATAGTCATATGAGGAATTCCTGTGTTCTTTCCAAGAAAGCATTAGTAACCAACTCAAGGTTTTCATGGGTCAAGAGAGAGCTGAAGACCCAGGCTTTCATGCTTCTTCTGGTCACCCACTGGAGAATCAAATCCGACATGCTGCTGTTAGTAACATAAAGCTAGATTTCTGAAAATAGAATATAAAATTGCATTGTGCAAGTAATGAATCTCTGTCTGGGAATCCTGCAGTCAGACTGACTGAAAAAGTCTTTTATATAAGAGGTGATGATCTCAGCACTCAAAATAAACTTTGATCTTATTTGCTGCAGATTGGATTTCATAGTCTCCAGCGAAGGTATCTGTCAGTCTTGTTGGAGGCAGCCAATGGGTGGTCGCAGCCTTTTTTTTTTTTGCCCTCAGTTATTTATTCACCAAGCTGCTTCTGCAGCATCTTTTTTTCCCAGCTAGTTAGACCATCCTCTGTTTCACTTCTTAACCTCCATGGATTTTGTGTGGGATTTTTCCTTGTATTCTTTATTTTTGCACCAAGGATTACTCATGGGTTGAGATTCATTCCCTAATCGACCCTGACTCAAGGGTGTATATCTCTTGAGAATATTCCTTTTGATGGTCTCTTTTGTTTAGGGTCTTTTTGCTCTCTTTATGACCCTTTACATAAAGTAGGCTAAGTAGCCCAGCTCTGAGCTGCAGAAATTATAGCGAATGTATGGGTGCATCTTCTCTCTGGGTTGGTAAGGGGTTAATCAGCTTGAATATACAACATGATAGATTTATGTGTTGGGATAGCTAACTCATTGGTATGGATTCCTAGGAAATGGATTGTTGGAATACTGGACCTCTGAATTCCCAAATATATTTTAATCCCATTAATGGTTTGTGGGAAAACATTAAATATTTAACAAGAGACTTTCTGACTTGCTGTTTGATGCTGTTATTTTTTGCTTATTTCTCTGGGCTGTTTTTCCTTTTATCAGAAGAAATGAGGTTCTTTGTTATGGAGGAAGTACTATGATACTTCTCTCACATCTGATAAGGTCGAGTGTAGTTACCTCAGTTTTAGGTCCAGTATCTGGGAAGGCTGACAAATTTGTGTTTCTGTTCCATTTGTTAGGACTGGCCCTAACAAGTTGCTCTTGGCTTCAAATTTAAGTTGTCATAAACAATTCCGATTCCCCTGTTGACTTCCCCAACCTCTTAGTAGAATTTTCCTACGTGTATCTCCTTGCCATGATAGCTTGCAATAGGGATCATGTAAAGAGTTGTTATTTTTACTACAAGCTAAGTTTCTCTCCTTGGATCCAAAATAACCTTCTTTTTCCTGATATGATTTGGGAAGGACAAGGCTGTAGACTCCCTAGGGTATCTTCTCACTACAGCTTAGGCTGTTCTTTTTACTTTCACGCCCTGCACCCTCCAAGGGAACTCTGTGGATGAGGAAATGTATGCTACAGAATCACCCGTGGCACTTAAATGATATTTTTTGGTGACTGTAATTTGCCTCCTGTATTACAGTTGAGAAATCCATTACCATTCTCAATTGGTTGATCTAAGACACAGGAAACCAAGAGTTTAGGTATGAAACTGTTAAGTAAAATATTCAGTAATGGCCTTGTTGGCAAAGTAAGAGACATGTAATGCACATAGTTCACTTTCTTGGGACTGTGTTCTCAGTTCTCTAGCTTTTGAATGTTCTCTGATAAGTAAAGTCTTCCCATGACTAGCATGTTAAAAAAGATGGGAATCTCTAGAATAGTGTGGGTTGAAAGGTTTATTTAAAGGTCCAACCCCAACATTGTGCAAGGAATCCTTGAAGGGATCTGCACTGAAGAACAGTATGAGGCACACTTTGGGTTGGTCATCTGGGTTTCCCCATAAAGTTACTTGTATTATTTTTTTCTAACCACTTTCTAAATGTCTTGTGTCCTTCTAGTTGTGGTTCTCCAATTCAAGTTTCAGAGGTGAAACTGCTCTCTTTTTCATCAGGCCAGTTAACTGTGTTCCTGCCAGCAGAGGTGAAATCTATAGGGACAGAAACAGATCATGTGCTGCCTTTGCAAGAACTGGCCATGAGGACCCTCTATAACATCTACTACAGGTTTTTAAAAGGTATGAAATCTCTGCATTCTTCAGAATACAGAAGGGGTAGAAGTGTGTTTCTGGCAGTGATAGGAACATTTCAAATAGCTCCTCAAAGACTTCAGCTAGGATGAGTATTTTAAAAGATTTATTTAATCAAATTATGATTGAAATGCTGTATTAGCACAAAAATGTCCAATGTCAAAAAACAAAGATCCAAAGACTGTTGCTGAGGTTTAGTGGTGCTTATAAATGGTTTCTTTATTGAGGACTGTACAAAGAAGGATGCTTTTTGCAGGAGGAATTCTTTAATGGAAATAAGAGATGAGAAATACAGTTCCTGAGGCAAGATCAGATGCATCAGCCAACAATGCAACTTCTTGCCAGGCAGCACACTCCTAAACTGGCAGAGTTATACATAAGGCAGAAGAAATGCTAGCAGCCCTTGGCCATTTCAGTACATACAGCGTGACAGCTGAGCTGTTTTAGTTCTGCCCCAGTTCAGGCTCTTTGCTGTAAAGTGGCCTTTGGCTTATCTGGTTGTGCATCAAGCAATCACATGAGTTAGCAGTATCTGATGATAACCTGCAGATTCACGTTTTGACAGATTTAGATATATTGTGACTCCTCCCTATTTGCAACATCTTGGGAATTTGTCAGCTTTAGGGGTGAAAGGAGAAAGCAGAAGGGTAGAGAGTTACAGTAGAAAGATTAAACAGTTTATGATAAGGGGTCACTTGTCCCATGGCCACTGGAGTAAATCATAACTGCCAAACTACTGCTTTGCCAGGAAAAGTGCGCAAGTAGGTCTGCAGCAAAAATGATGTACAAAAGAAGCCTCATGTTGAGGGACGGGATAACCCCACAAGCATGTGTTCATAGGAAGCTCTACTGCTTTGTGGAGAATGTATTTGTTGACATTACAGACATTACCTGACCAGTTTGCAGTTGTCTATTTTGGCTATTTCTGCATATAGTCGGGAGAGGGGAAGTTTGGGAGATTTTCAGGTGTTTAGGATCAGGGTATCAGCTGCACCAGAATTACACAGTGATGAATGCTGTTTCATTCTGATTTGCAAAATTCCAGTCTTTGAAAAGGAGTTTGAGAACATCACCTACAAGATCTTTTAAATCATCAGTAACTGCTTTTCTCACCCAGTTGTGACTTGCACAGTAGTTCCTAGAATATGACTCTGTCAAAGTGGTTCTTGAAGATGCTGGTGAAATCTGGTTTGAGAATAGCAAGATAGCATTGCAAAATCCGTTTAAGAAATGGTTTGTAGATGGTTTGCACAAGGCTTTGAGGATGATATCTAGTTGCAGCCAAGGTGCAGAACCTGAAAAAGATATTGAAATACATGTTTAACTATCTCGCCTACTTCTAGTTTATAGTCTTTTAGTATGTTTATATATACACATATACACACATACATACCTTACTCTGAATTATTCTGTGTGCATTACCACTGGTGACACCCAATTTCAGTAGGGCGAGAGTAATGCATAGTCTGGAGAGGTGTAAGATAAGGGTGTGTTGGGGAAGCAGGTGGCACATGATAAAAGCAGCAGATTTGGTCTATCACTGCCTAAATTTGTAGTTTCAAGGGTGCTGTTAAATACTTGGTGGCTGGCAGGTAAGTAAGTATGACAGCAGTGACCGGCCTACTTTGCCTCAGTCTTTGACTGCAGAATGTGACCTTTTCTTTCTGACGCAAACGTACTATTCGTCATGCTTGTCATCTCAATCAAGGCTCTTGTGGTACATGGTGTATGGGGTTACACCGTGCAGTGTTTGAAAGCTGAAACTAGTGTGATATCACAAAACTGATTTATCAGGTACTGCATCTTGTCTTGATTACTCAGCACCTGAACTCATTCACCTGCCTTGGCTGTCTCAGTTTCTAGATGGAGATTAGCATATTGGCTTTAATTTATAAAACACTATGTGGCTTGGGCCAGGCCTGAGAAAATAATTGCTTTTTCCCCTGAAATGACCCTGGAGTCCCTTTTGGTGAAAAGGATGGCATCTTGTGAACTGTGGGGGCACACTTAAGAAACGATGAATGTATTGATCTTTTTAGAGTGGCCTCCTTGGTTGGACCTGTGAGAATTATGCTGGGCTGGATTGTATTTCAAGTCATTCTAAATATTTCAAGTCTGTTTTTACAGATGGGGGAGTTTGGGATTTTTAGTGAGCCCAGATATAGATATCTTCCTGGATTGGTTGCTGAAATATTTTAGTAAAATGGTGTTGATATCCTGTTCAGAATCCTTGTATTGTTATTAATTACTAAATACTTCTCTAGATGATCTTTGTGTCTAAAAATGCTTTATAATTTATTACTGGGATTTATTATTTGCTTGAGCTATAACATTTTCAACATTTAGTCTTATGCCCACATATGCTAAACATGCACAATTAACTTTAACTTCTTGAACTTAAACATGGAAAGCACCATGTGTTTCACCCTAATTGTGGTAATCTGTGTTACCTTGCTGTTCTTTTGACAAAGCCTTAAGTATGTGAGACAGCTGGTTTTCTGAATTGTTCATGGATCATGATTGTTGTGTTTGACTTTATCATGCAATTGTTTTGTTACAAGCCTTTTTTGTCTCTTTTTCTCTTTAGATTTGAACTTTCTGACTCCCATCTCACTACCTAAAAGTCTCCTGGAACTGCTGCACTGTCCCCTGGGACACTGTCACCGCTGCAGCCAGCCTATGTTTACCATTGTCTACCCAAAGCTCTTTCCCTTGAGGGAAACTCCAATGGCAGGATTGCATCAAGGGTAATTATACAGGAAATTACACTGGGGTTTCATTTAGGAAGAAGAGCACCTTAAGGAACAAAGCATGTTCTTAAGGATTTCTTCTTTCTAACTTAGCATTTCAGATCTAAAGCCCCTGTCCAATGGCTGTAAAAGTTGTCACATCTTTTTTTTACAAGCCAACCAGAATAGTTGTTGGACAGTTTAATGAGGGCTACCACATGTGCCTGTTTCAGGCTGCCGTAAGCTAGTGAAGGGTTTTGGTATGATGGGATTGACTTGCTTGTGGTAGTGTAGTACATGCATGGCACTTCTGTGCCTTGGGAAGGAAATACTACTGAACACCAGTACTTCCCCTGGTGGTCTCAGCCTTGACTTCAGGAGAATGTCACCACTGAATAAAAGTGCTGCAGGATTAAAGATGGAAAATAGCTCTAAAGGCAGAGCTAAATTAAAGTGTTATGCTGTAAAATACTGTTGTTTTTCTTACCACAGTAATTGAGATACGCTGTGGAAGCATTCTGCATTATAAAATGCAGTTTGTAGCAATACATCTTTTAAAATATATTTCAGGTTTTGTGGTTGTAGCAGTTGTGAATGTGTGTGCAGGATTCGTAAGTCAAGTAGACAAAGCCTACACAGGCTTCTTGAGCTGATGGACGGTGCAGTCATAGATGGGACTCAAATCAGGGATACAGTTCAGGAAATGTTGCCCTCATGTAGAGAAAGATCCAGTACAGCTGTAAGGTGAGCACTGATGATAAAGGTTTTCTTAAAGTCACTTGGAGTTAAAAGAGCAAATATGATATTCAAGTTTTTTAGAGAATTCAAGTCAAGCCATTAGTTCCAAAGCATATGCTATAAAAGTCAGGAGCAGAAAAGAAAGGTGCTTTAAAAAGGAATTACTTGGTATATGTAATGCACAAGAATGCCGCTTAGTTCTTGTCCTTTTGAAATCAATTGACTTGATATTTATCCTCCATAAAAACAAACTGCTTTTCAGCAGGAAGATCTTTAAGAAGAAAGAAGAGACTAATTGGTGATTCAGGTTGATGGTACCTATTTTACACAGCTGTATCACAGGTTATTTTGCTGCGAGTTTGTGGCATAACAGGTATCTGATTTGTAAGCAGTTCAGCTTCATGAAATGAAAACAACTTGGGTATGGACAGCAGCCACAAGGCTGCTGAAATACTAATTTGGAAAAGTCATCCTTCTTAGATCTAATTGTTGAGATTGCACACTTCAGCTTGCCGTTCTGTTACACTTCAGTCATATGTTGAAACTCAATGGATTTCATTTGAGTAAAATAAACTGCTTCTACATTACAGTCTTAATATTCAAGAGTGGCGTAAGATGCTACAATCATGCTATGAAGAATTCCTTTTGAGCACTGAACAGTATAATTTTCTAAGAAAGTGGTGGAGAACTACTTGCTGGTCACTAAATCCTTATATTATCTGAAATAATCCAACAGTAGGAGAGTTTGGGCTAGAGAACTACTTTCTAATTAATTGCTGAGCATTGTTCATTGTAGAACTTACCATTCCGAGATGACAGACTATCAGTAGACACCTTCAGGAATTGTTCAAGTTAGGACTCACAAAAACATACCTTAGGGCTGTCTTGGAAGAACATTTTATTAATATTCTAAGATATATTAATTGAAAATACATATATTTCTGCATGGTTTTAGCTGCTTTAAAAAATGTTTTATCATTCCTTCCCTTAGACAGGAACGTACTTTGTTCTGCAAAATGCCTTAACAAATACAGTCTTAAGTAGCTGACATTTGATGCAAATCCACAGAAAATGAGATCTAAACAGAGTAGCCTGTTCCCTTATCTCTCTAGCTCGTGCACTTGACACGGTAAGATTATGTGGAATTGTAGAGGTGTGATAGCTGGTTTAGAAAGACATGAAGGACTGTTTCTGTTCTAAAGAGCTTACAGTGACCATGAAAACACACAGGGTAGGTTTCCTGAATGTTTGAACAGCACTGATTAGCACATGCCACGTCCATGCCAGTAACTTCTGTCTGGATTTCCGTATCACATTCTATATCCTCTTATAGGAAAGGATAGTTAAGTGTTGAACTGGATTTATGTATCTGAAAAAGCACAGATGACAAGAGCACTGGGTAAAGTGAGATTTCTGGGTTAGTGAAAAACAGATCTTAACATTTTTAAAGCTGATATCTAGGTCCCTGCCAGGATGGGGGCAGGGGGAGGGTCACAGTGAGGGTAGGATCTGGCTTTCATGTTGCCACCCCTGCTGTAGTACTGGCACGGTGTGACAGCTCTGCCTGTCAGTTGTCCTTTCTGTAAATGTGGGCCCAGTTTGTTCGCTTGGCTGAACCAAAGGAGGACACTGGACTTCAGCTGTTTTCATGCCTACAAGCAGTAATTTAAGAAACCCGAGCAAACTGCAGCAAAGAATGACCCAGCTATTTCCCTTTTAGCTGTTAAACTTACTGGCTATAGCACTCAGCCGCACCCTCCACAGAAAGAAAAAACACATGCTGCTGCTTTAAACTGAATACATTAGAAACAAGGGAGGTTTTTGAGAACCCCTGCAGTGCTTCCCTGCTTTTGTATCAGGCACTCGTAGAGCAAATGAACCTTCTTTTTCTGAAGTGTCGAGATCAGCTAATCCTGTATTTTACAAACCAGCATATTGTCTGCTGTGGAATGAGGCCAGGAGCTTTAATCTTTACTGACAACTGTTCCCCCCCCCCCTTCTTTTTTTTTCCCTAGGAGGACAACTGTTAGTTTTGTGGCATACTGCTGCTCCACCCAGTGTCTGCAGACTTTTGACCTACTGAGTTGATAAACATTTAAAACTACTCAGGAGTGCTGCCAGTTTAAGGCTGCATTAAACGTCGTATCCCATTGGTACTGGAATACTGTGCGCGTGTGCCAAAGCAGCAGAAGTGCCCGGTTGGGAACACTAAGAGGCACTTACATCCTGCCCTATCAAATTTGGAAGAACTGCAGCAACTTTTCGGAAGTGTAAATACCAACCTTTGGAAAGCATTAACTTCTCTCTCCTCCAGGACAACATACACAGCAAATAAATTCACAAGCTCTGACTTCAGGATTTCCAGTATTTTTCAGATGTGGCTGTCTTCAGGGTTGACCCCTGGAATCATTTGAGGCATTTTCATTCCTCTAACAAGGGGCAAAAAAAATAGGTTCAGTTATGACAAACAATTTCTCACTCTCCCCCATCCTCATCACCCCTACAGGTGGTTTCAGGTGTATGGATCTAAGCCTAAGAAGCTTTGATGAAGCCAAGCAGCTTTCCCATAGAGTTTAGCTTTATTTTCTCCCTCTGATCTTAATATTCTCCCCAGCAGAGTTACCCCAGTTGTATACCCAGTCTTTGACAATTATTTGTGGTATTTAAGTCTACATATTAAAAGCAGATCTTCTTGTTAACATTAAAAGCCAAACTGATTTAATCGGAGTAACTAGGATATGTCTGGAGACTAAAGATCCTGTTTCAGTAAGGAAGGCTGGTACTGATGCCTACACCAAGTGGTCTTGCTCCAGCATGTTTGAGGGTGTGTTTTCTTTGTTTTCATGGTTTGAGTTTTTTATTTTAATAAACACTTCCCTTTTTGCTTCTTTGGAAGAAGATGACTTTAGCATCTTTTCCCTTGGATAGAACGCCTAGGACTATGATAGTTAATCTTTGTCTCTATTTATTGTACTTTTAAAGTTGTAGACTGTAGATCTGGAAAGATTTGGTCTTCATCTTTTTCTAGATTCAGCATTTGGCTGATTTATGGAAGAGCGTCAGTGCAGTGTGTGCCTTGGAGAAGGCTGGAAATCTGGAGGGATACGTGTATCTCCATGTGTAGGTATATATGCATACAGAGATAGCTTCACGAAAGGGCTGTAACTTTGTTTTCATGTATTAAAAGCAGATTTACTGCAGATTTCCACACACTATCCTATTTGTGGGCATCCTTTTTTGTTAGGTCTTGTTCATTTTAAATAAAGGACAGAGGATGGAAAACAGGCCCCAAATGCCTGCATGACTTAAAAGTTTAATTTTACACTGAAACAGTTCATACAAAATTAGTCCCTCTTGACTTGTTCTGAAATATATAATTTTTTTAATATAATGTGCTCTTTTTATTTACTTTCTATTTCTTAGGTATAAACTACTTGTTGATTTAACACAGTGTGCAGTAGGTAGTTGCAAGCTGAAATAGATATGAATGAAACTGTTATGAAAATGGCAAGATAAAGAGATTTATTTGGTAGTATATTAGCATATGTTGTGGTGAGGTGTGCATACTTTGAAGGGAGGAGGCATTAAAATGTTTTCCTTTTGCCAAAGAAGCATTTGTTCCCACTGCAGGCTTCCTGGCATCTCTTCAATAAATAGAGTATCTTAAGAGCTTAAAAAGAGTACCAAAAAGGCAGTTTTGAGGGTGGAATTTTTAGGTTGTGCATGTTAGTTGTAAAAGCTCTGCTGGTTTTATTGGGTTGGTTTTAGAGAGTTGAATTAGCGTTAAGAAATGTAGAACTTAATCCTTCAGGAATGCAAGTATCATCTACTGTTTAAGAATTGTGAAACTTTCTAAAATAAATCCCATTTATTAAATCTGCTTTGCAGTAGGGGAAAGAGCCATGGCCAAGCAGACTTTGTACTATTGGATTTCTGACTCTGTCACTAATTTGTTTCAGTGTTGGTATCCCCAACAGCCCTTCCCACCCCACGGCCTTTACAGCTGAAGCAGCAAAATGAATCTTAAGCTTTTTGTCTTTTCCTTCAGTACTACCCAGCCAAGATGTAAATGGCCCATCTACTGTTATACCCGTATCAGAGATGTGCAAGTGTAGGATCAAATCCATGTTTTTAAATGGATGGCAAGAGAACTATGGTAATGATTAAAATACTTATATCTTGACACCATACTCAGGTCAGGAATCTTCAGTATTATTTTTACCATGACTCCCTCTGTCCTTGAAGGACGTGCTTTATTGGAAGTTGATTTGTCCTCTTATGGTGACTGAGAAGCTTTAAAGTACAGTTTAGTTCTGAATTCAATCTGTAAGTATTATTTTGGAGTTAAATCTTTTGATCGCCCAAAAGGCACTGCATTTGTTTTATTAACATTCAGATAGTAAGAGTGGAGCTTGATCATTATTATTTATTCTTAATTTTCTTTCTTCTTCCCATAATTAATTATTTTTTGAGTTCAGTTTATTATTGCCTACAAGTGGAGTTCAGAAGAAGATTGGTCTGTTCTATAAGCAGGATGAATCTTAACACTTTAATAGATGATATTTCAGGACTGGAATGTCCAATGAATAAATGACTTGAACACACAATTGAAGCTGAAATGTCATACCCTATTTTTATAAAACAAGGAAGAGGAAAGCCAATATATAGACTGGAAATGCAGCTTAAGTTCATGTTTCTCTGATGGGTTTTTTTGTTGGTTTTTTTTTTTTATACAAACAGGGTTTGTATTCATCTGTATCTTTGGGTGATACTGTTCTAGATTAATATAACTCCATTCTCACTTGTCCAAATTCTTCTAAAGTTGTTCTGCTGCAAGAGTATTTCATAACCAGCTAAGATGAGAGCCAGCTATGCAAGCTGCAGAGGGGAGAGGGAGCTTCTTGCTGACTGAACTGTGCATCACTTGTTTTTCAGTACAAGGCATCACAATTCTTGGACTTCACTTTAATTCATTTATTTCTAGGTAGTTTTTTATTACTTGCTCTTGTTTGTGAGATCACACTGAGCTAAGTTTTTCCTTGTGCTGCAAAAATACCTGGTTTCAGCAGTTGAAAAAAATGACCTTTTCTACAGAGCTGGGTTTTTTTTTTGTCATAAAACCAGATCTTAATCTTTGCTTAGTGTGGAAGCAGCAGTTTCTGGGTTTTTTTTCTAGGTGTTAGAAAGGTGCAGGAATAGAAATGAGAGAAAATGAGTCTTTAACCCATTGACAACTGCTGTGAAGTTTTTCTGATTAACTCCTAATGTGATGAGGGAGCACAGGCATCATTTTTGTTCCTGTTGTGATAACAGGCACCATATTAATAAAATTGGGACCCTAGTGCTCATGAGGATAACTTTTTGTTCTGCTGCAAAGGAAGCAGAGGAATCTTTGCCGTTGTTTGAAAGTACTGCTTGAGCAGTTTTACTGTGGACACTGTTGGATTTGGAGCACTGTGCTTGGGAATCTTCCTGTTACTCTCCCAGAGAATCAGAAATCCAAATGTCCTTTCCTGTGTGAAGAACAAGGTCTAATATCAAGAAGTCCGTATTTTTCTCTTTTAGTCTGATGCTTCTCCTGGGCTTTCATTGAAGTTCATTACAAACCTTCTGTTTACTTCGTTGCGGTGAGGTTAAGATCTTACACGGAGCAGAGCTGATTATTGCCAAGTTGGCTTCAATTCTTATGTATCGAATTCTGCTGAATCCCTTTTTCTGGCATGAAGGGAGGATGAGACTGTTCTAACACCCGCGTGGTAGCAGCGTGTCAGGTTTTACTGACATTACAGCCAGGCTGAAGACTGGAGAGTGACAAACCTTTCACTAGAGAGGATGACTCTCTTTTGAAGGCTGCTGTGGCCACATCAGAGTACTCCTGATAACAGAAGGACTTTTGCCTTGATGTCAGTGGAGGATGGATCAAGTTTTAATTGATAAGAGAGAAGAATGTTTTACCATCTTTGTATTTCTTGCAAAAACTGGGAAAATGACACTGAGGTCCATGCCTGCTACTAGGCAGCCTCTCTATCTGAAGCTGAATTCACATGGGTCCAAGACTTAACCATCTTTGCCTCTTACCTCCCTCTTAATGCTACTCATGGTGTTGCAAAATGTTATAGGTAACTTGTGATGGAAGAGGGCTGAGTAAATTGAATCCAGAGTTTTTATTACTTTTTGTATTACAGACCTATTTTGTAAGAGACCAGAGGTCTGCTGGAAAGAAATGGCAAGGTTCATGTGAAGTCTTCATTGCTTTTGCTTTTACGTGCCCTTCTTTGGATTAAAACTTGAACTTGGATTGCAACTGAGTTTGTTCTATGTCTGTTGAAAGCATATGTGTATTGCTTTTTTGCTCTGTATTAACCAAATGTCACTTAGTGTCAAGGTGAGTTTGCTAGATGTTTTATTTAAAGTTAGTGATGCAATTTATTATATGTGCTTGTTAATAAACTATATTTTTGGATAGAATTACAGTCCATTACAGTAAACTAAATTCTTGCTCCTGGGGCTATGTTAGGATGTAATTTACATTTCAGGTCATTTACATAGTAATTAGCTAATAAGTCTCTTGTCCCAAGGCTGAAGAAGTGGATGAAGACACTTCTTAAAACCCTACGAAGGCCAAAACACCGCTTCAATTCACTTAATACATTTGTCTTGGATAATGTAGTTCACTGGATCTTGCATAATAGGAACAAAACCCATATGGAAACATTACTTCAGACCCTTCTATGGATTGATCAAAAGAAAAATAACTCTGAGTAGGGCTGTATGAAGTGCCACCCTGATAGTCCATGTGGCTGTGGTTCGTGTATAATTTACTAAGCAGCATTCAGCAGCTTTTCTTCCCCCTCATCTAACAAATATCATAGGAACAAGGTTGCCAAAAATAAGTAGAAATTAAGCATCTGTTTTTCCAGTTACTTCACTCCTTGCTGTGCAGCATTTTGCTTCAGTCAAAGCTGCTGTTCTGTATCTGTTCTGATGAGTTCTTGCAGTTGGATGCTGTCTGTATTATTGTACGTGTACCATACCCGGTCTTAGATGAGACGTAGGTTGGTCAAGGTGACTCTGAACATCAGTTATAGTTGATGCCTCAAAGGGTTCGGATACCACTCAGACTTCCCTGCTGCTATTTGCTAGGAAGTTTCATGTCTTGCCTTTTTAGGTATTTTGCAAATGACAATATAAGTTTTCCTCCCTATGCAATGTAGGTAACCTCTGTTTGAGAGGCAGCAGGAGGAGGATGCAAGTCCCTTAGTAAGTGAGATGGAGGGGGGAGAAAAACCCTTAACCTGTAACTTTTACCAACCACTGCTGTGTCCCTTGTGAATAGAAAGAAAGAAATGGGAGAGCTTAACATCCTTTTCCTTTGCAATTAAAAGTACTTGGCATAAGTGCAAGCTAAGTGGAAACTTCAGTGGCTGAATAATGCTATTGTATGCAGGAAATGAGAGGAGCTGAGGTCTTGCTTGGAAAGGCACTGGATGTTTTGTGACTTCCAAGCCAAGATTTAGGGCCGTTCTATGTGGTGACATTTTGGGAACTTGAGAGCAGAATCGAACCACTGCATCTCTGTCCCCCAACTTCAGTGATCACTTAATATTACAGTCAAGCCCTCTGTTCTGCGCTGAAGAATCCTACTGCTATTCCCTGTAGCTGGCTCAGGAGCCTGGGAGTGGCCGTTTATTACTATCAGATTTCTCTTTCCTACTGCAGCAAGCAAGCAAGCAAGAGTTGACCAAATGCTTGCTTTATCTTCTGACATTTTAAACAATAAACCCCTCATTGCATGTTTTTTCAGCTCCTATTATTCCCTTCAGACGTATCCCACTCCCAGGCAAAAGACCTTGGCACATCTGTGAGAGATCTTCAGTCTCAAGACTGAAAGCAGTTCTGTTGGAGGTGCTGAAATGATTTGACTTTCTGATGATGCCTTCCAAGTGGCAATCAGGGGCTAATTTCTCAGGTACCTCGATGTTCTTTTGTATGTTCATGAGGAATGCAAATATTGACTTTCTGTGAAGAAAGCTGTCAGTCACAGGTGCCTGTTCTGTTGCTATATATGACTACAGCTGCAGTACAGGGGCCAGTGCCTTGGAGGTGTTGTGCTGTCGTTTTCTGTGAACCTCATGAAGTCACAAGGTTTAAATTTTCTTCTTCAGATCAATTGAGAAAGCTTTCTTGTATTGAAAAATGCACTACTGACTTTGTTTATTGATTGGTACTACGGATGTTCTCGAAGTGCATTGTTATAACTGCAAATCAAGCTGTTCTAGTAGCAAAGAAGAAATGCATTCTTAAGTTCCATTTTGGTGCACATAAGGCCCACTGGAGCGTTTTGTTTAATAGGAATCAGCATGGGTACACAATTCATGGTAAAACGGAGATGTGTCTGAAGATGCTGATGACATTGTCTAGATCTAATGAAAAAAATACATTTAAAAAGATAACCAGTGTTCCTTCTATGGGTAAGTATCAGCTAATGGTGCTATCAGATCTGCCCAATTGTGCTTTTGTTGATCCACCTTTTGGCTCCTGTGGTTCTGCACTTGTGGCTATTGTATCAGTCTTACTAGGCTTCCTCTATACTTTAGAATTCTAACCATTGATTTTTTTTTTTTTTTTTATTGTTAAAGCAATTAGGAGAGTCAAGCTGAATATTCTTGGGTCAGTTTGTGATAACTCTGATTGCTTCGCTGGCACTGAAGGAACAGTCTGAGCATGGACTTGAAATTGGCTGCCTTTGCTCTTGCCTTGTCTCCGTTGGCCCTCTAATTTCATCTTGTAAAAAGCCAAATCAATGTAGATGATACGCAGAGAGAAGAATTACCAAGAAAAACAACTTCTAACTTTCTTCAGGCAGCGTAGCTTGGACCAGGCAGGGCTGGCAAGGTTTCCTATTTGAATTCTAGGTAAGTGTTTCTCTTTAAAGTAGGATGAAAACCAGTGAGTTGTCCAGGCAGTGCAGAACCCCATGTCTAAAAGTAGCAGGCTTAATGGTTCTATATATTCACACCTTACTGTTCTGCATCTTTATTTCTATAAAAGATGCGTAGCTGCTACAATAGGCAGTTAGTTTATATCTTACATTTTTGCAGAATTAATATTGATTTTATACTTCTACCGATACATTGGTTACTCTCACAGTATAATACTCCTTTTGCTTATTTTCCTGTATAGTTACAAATAACAGCTCCATGTTCCATTCTCCAGTCAGTTCCCAGACTCTTGCTGTGGATCCATTTTCACTGATGTTAAGGCACTGTGTTACCTGCACAGTGAGTACCACAGGTTTGTTCTTCATCAGGCAAAAGCAGCTAATTCTGTTCTGGCTGCAGATGAACAGAAGATATCTAACTTAAATTAATGGATTCATTTATATTAAATCAGTACTGCATATCAAGTTTTTAGATCTAGCAGTGTCTAATCCTGGCTCTGAAGCCTTTTTTATGAAACATGGGGGCTTGAATTTCTCCAGTTGCTCAGTCTAAACGGTAGCCAAGCTTATGTCTGACTGCTGTAAGGGTACTTGGGGAGAAGGTTTGAATTGAAAACCCCTATTTAATGATCTCCTTTTTCCCTCCTCCCTCAAGGAAGCTCAAGTGATGCAGGAACTGATGCCTACTAGCTAGAAACTTCTTTCCAGGTCAGTGCAGAGCTAGTTCCCTCCCTGCCGTGTTGGTGGCACACGGTCTGACACCCCTGCCCAACTCACTGCTCTCTGGCCCCGAGCTGCAAAGATGAAAAGTATTGATTCCAGTCTATCTCATTGAAGTATTACCATGAGGTGTTCACAGACATGCTGGGACTTGTCTTTAACTTAGAGGAACATTTATCCAGGAGGATCTAGTGTGTTACATAGCAAGAAGCTGCAACAGGAGAACAAATTTACTGTTTTCATTTAACAGTCAGTAGCCTGAGACCTTACCCTGGCTTTAGCAATTCTTGATGAATTTCATATGTGGATGTTCCTATTCCAGAATAAAAGTGCCTTGTTACGAAAGAATTTAAGTCATCTAATTTCATTTGGGAATAAGTACATCCACACACCTGGTATTTAAATCAGAGATAACTATTTCTTTATGAATTTACACTCTGTTGTGGATGTGATCTCATGTTGCTAAATCCTTGTACTCATTTAAGAAGACCTGATTTATTGTTTAAAATTCTTTTGGGAAGTGGTCGGAAAATAAAAATTCTGCTTGCAAGGAGAAAATTGGGGGTGGAAATATAAAAATTCTGATACCAGTTGGTTTGGAAGCACTGCATTGGAAAACATTGTTACATGTCAGATCTGATTCTACCGTTTTATTCAGAAACATCTGTCTTTTGACACTTCAAAAACTTTATTTCAGTATGTTTCAAATTGAGAAACAGCTTCAAAACAGGGAATGTTTGTTCTCTGCCATGAAAATATCTTTTATGTCTCCCAACATCACATTTTCTGATGAAAACACAACTGGCAGAAAGGGTTTGGACTGACTTTGCTATGCTCAGGTGCCGTCAAGGTAAGAAGCTGCACTCAGAAGTCACTCTTACACAGCTCTCCTTGCTGGATGTGGTCTGAGTTCCCCAGCACAACCCAGGGCTGCCAGGGGGTCTCAGCAACTGTCAGCTCTGTGTTCCTTTTGAGGTTGGAGAAGGAGGAGCTGATGAAGGCAACCCTTCCTCTCTGTCTTTCTCTACCTCTGAGGAGCCTGGTGTCCTTAAGCCTGTTGAACAGGATGGTGGTGATGTGTTTCCCAGTGGGACTTGCTGCTCTGGTGCAATGCTTTAGTTTAAAGCTTACTGCTTTTTAGCTGCATGGATCTGGTTCAGCTTGCCAGAGGGGTGTTGCTGTCAAAGGAGGGATGTGTGCTTCCATAGTGCAGCGTGTGCACTGTGAATGCATTAGCAGAGGGGAGAGCTTTCCTCAAGATGTATTACTAAGCTCTTTAAGATTTAATGCTCTCTGGAAGTTCAAACCAGTGTAAGGGAAGGTTTAAGCAGCTTAATGGGTTAAAATGATCCTTGACTGTGTCCTTCAGACAGTTTAAAGACCCTGCAGCAACCCAGGCGGCCACCTGTTCCTCTCCCAGACAAACAGGTTACCCTCCTGACCTTCATTCTGCCACCCTTCAGTTTTGCCTGGCCTGGCTCCATGTGTGGAGTGATTGTTCTGAAGTTTGTCATTGTTTAAAATGCCACTTGCCAGAGTTTTAACGTGCACAGCTGCAACCTGAGCCGTCGCCGTGTGTTAATAAGACTAAAACCATTGGACTGACACCAAAAGATCTGCTTGCACTTGGCATGTCATAAATTAACATCATTCTTACCTGCCAGGGATGATTCACTGCTGGCTCAAAGCGTATTTAAACTTTAGAGGATGCCAACAAACTGGGCGGTGGTTTGACCTGCCACGTGGCCCGAGACTGCTGCTTTTCTCCCAGCCTCCGCCTTCCCTCCCTTGCAGTGTGTCGGGAAACAGAAGCTCTTTATGGTGTTATGAGAGCTTGTGTTTGTGTGCTGCCCTGGCCCTCCTGCCCTCAGCTGCCAACGGGCTGGCCTGTTTGTGGGGAAGAGCCTCACTGGCTTTCAGATTCCTAACTGGGTTGTTACCACTGTTTTTGGGAGTGGTCCGGGGGGGGTTCGTGCTTGACTGGATTGTAGCCTGTCATTGCAGCAGCTTCTGAAGGCTTTCTTCCCACATATCCTGCCTACCCAAGGCAGGCAGGGTTGTGACAGCCCCGTAGCATCCCAGAAACTGCATATATATTTCATGTTAGAGGAGTATACTTGACTAACAGCTCGCAGCAGGTGGGCTAAGCTGGTGCCCATGCTAGGCAGTGTAGGCAGCGGAAAAGGATGCCCCGCATGGAAATGGTGGAGATAGTGTTGCAGGGTTATATGCCAGAGGTTGAACGTGCTCCTTGGAGCCCAGACTCATTGGCTCCAGTGTCACAGTGACTGCGGGGTGCTGGTCTGTCCCTGGGGCTTTGCTGCTCTGATGTTTATTCACTTGCTTCCCTGCAGCATCCAGGGATCTATGTGGTCAGAGGCTGCAGCGCTGCCCTGGGAGTGGGACCAGCCTTCTGGGCTGTTGCAGAGCAGACAGATAGGAGATGATAAGGAATGAGAGACAGTTAAAGATGTTTTCACCCTTCCTCATTAAAATCCATGGCTGGGATAAAAGGTTGTTTTCTGGTGGACTGGGGAGGTATTCATGTATCTCCTTGTAGAGACCTGGCTTTTTTATAATGACTTGAGATTCATCTCCTCACACTTTTACCTCAAAGCTAATGTGTTCCTCATAAAATAATGTGAAGGCATAATGTGCTCCTTCAGTTAAAACTGTTCTTTGCTTTCCATGATGTCTGCATTGCCTGTTTACCTTGGCTCATCCAAATCATTTGTTAAATACCAAGTTTGCATAAGCAATCCTGTGTGGACTTTGGACCACTGAAATCTCGCTATAGACATCAAGAGGGGTAGTAACAGGCCCCATATCTGTCTGAGATGTGCTTGAATCTGGAAATCCAAAGTGTTGTGTGGAACAGGGTGTAACCGTGATTTGGTTATGGGTAATTATGGTAGGCAATGCCAACTGCAGCCTGCAGTCCTTCTCATGTTCCCCACCACAACTGCACACAGGCTGGCAATTTAACCCTCATTACTATTTCATTATAGTCATTACTCTATCCATTACTTTTTCTTTTGTAGCAGGAAAAAACCCAAACATAGATGCAGTTATAAATGTCTATTATGTATGTACTGTGTATAGGTAAGAAATGAGGAATCCTGGAAAGGGATCATCCTATTCAACAGGACAAACAGGAGATTAGGTAAACCCCAGCTTACCTAATGACACAATTCGGCCTGCAGCATGCTCACCTCCTGCATCAGCACCACTGAAGCACATGGAGAGCAGGAGCAGAGGTTAGACAATGTCTGGGACAAGGGCTGCAGCTCTGCCCTGCTCAGCTTGCAGACACATGGTGGTTGCTGCCTGAGCTGCATAAAGGCTTCTGCTGTCTATATTTTGTGGGTTGTGCGGGTTGTTGGGTTTTATTATTTTCTCTTTATGCAAGGCTAACATGGGGCATAGAGCTGGTTGCTGGGCAGTGGGGACTGCAGTTGGTAATAAAGGTCTGTTTTCTCACTTCCTCTATTTTTGTCTCTGGCCAGGATGAGGCACATCAGGGGAAAATCTGACTTGAAACAGAAGCTCAGTTCTAAGTTGGAGTTAGACAGTCCTGCCGAGAGGTTTGCTTACACCACAGCTATCTGTCATCTCAGGGCACACCGCTGGGACTGCTCATGCAATGGCAACCCCTGGGGTTTTGTGCCACTTCTCTTCTGGACAACAGGTCTGAAGTAAGGCACAGTATTACACCATACCCTCATCCCCCTAGTAGTGTGTAAAGTGGAGCTTTGATGCCAGGGGCAGGATCTCTGCTTGGTTGTCCCCCAGCTCCCACAGCTGTTATGGACATACTAAAAAGGTGACACATATCCTCTTGGTAATGAGGGAATGATCTTGATTGGACTCCTGGGTCTTCCACCTTTTCTTTCTGTTTTAGGCACCTACAGAGATTCTCTGTATCCTTTCAGCACAGAGATGTCTCTCTGTGTGTGAGACCCTGCTGGTGGTCTGTTATTTGCAGGGTGGTTTTGTTGAAAGGAGAATTTTGCAGTCACCACGTGAAAACTGCTCTTTGGAAGAACTCTGGGTTTAGTACAAACCTCTGAATCTCTCCAGGTGAGTCTGTTTTCAACCAGGTCACCGGATATCCTCACATCTGCTCATATGAGGGGTTGAGTGAATCCAGCTGAGCTGCATTTTATCTGTGCCCTCTCTAAAATGAATTGCAGAGCTGATAAATTCTTTACCCTCTGCCCCTGCCAGCTCTGCAAATTGAAGCTTCTTTCAAAGCTCAAGTGGAAAGTGTCACAGCACCACTGCAAGTGTCAGCTGAGAGACAGGCTGCAACAAGCCTAGACATGTACTCCAGCCTGGGAGGGGGGATGCCAGCCCTACTGCTGCATGGACAGCACAGGGATGTGTTTTCCTTACAACTTCAGTTGGAGGCAAGAGAGAATTAGTGCTCAGCGCTGCTGAAGGTGGAAGGAAGGGCATCCCCCCTCTGAACTGCTGGTCAGTAGATACTGCAGCAGGAGACTGAAGCTGATATTACTGGATTTGCATTTTCTTGCTGGTTATGAAGATGATCAGAATCTGGCCTAGGGTGAGGGTGTTTGTGCTTTGGCAGTGGGTGTGAAAGCAGAAACTCCAGAGGGTTGGGCGGCAACACGCTAGTTCTGTTCTCTTCCGTAGATGGCCTTCCGGAGACACGCTGGGTGAGTGGAAAATGTAATGAAATTCCCAGAGCCTCCTGGTGCACTACCAAGGTATTCTTGCCAGCTTTCCAGCCCGAGATGTTGGTGCAGCTGTAGGGGGCAACTCCACAGATAGAACTGATTGCAGATTAACCCCCACCAGAGCCCGAGGATTACCCTGAGGGCTGTTTTCTTCACCTGTGAAGCAGCACACACTATAGCCATTATCGCCTTTGGGGTAAAATTAGCTGAACAGAGGGCTCACAGGAGATCAAGCTCTTTCCAAACTGCCTTTTTTTTTTTTTTTTTTTCAAAGCTTATTTGTTGATTCTGGTTCACAAACTGAGCAGAACAAACAGCAGTAAAAATGTGATGCATCCCAAATTCTAGCTGTGAGGATGGGTTTCATGACCACTGCAGTCTGCACAAGGTCTCTTAGATGCAAACCATCTGTGGGGCTCAGAGTATGCAAACTATTCATGTTGTCTTAAAGTTTTACCAGGGAGTGCTGCCTTAATATTCCAGAATCTGTAAGAAGACAAAGACCTGCACTACTGACGGTCCTCAGGGTCTTGTTTGAAGCTTCTATTGAATAGATTGATCACTGTCCTGCAGCATTTAGTGGTGGAGAAAAAAGCAGGAAGGAGGTTTAACAAGTGTCTCATATGGTTTGTGTTGTCTCTGCTATGCTGAACCTTTCTTTCTGCTCACACAGCAGGGTTTTGCTTTGCCTCTGTTTCCGTTGTGCAGATGGTAGCAATAGGTTTCGTTCCCCACCAGCCACCAAATTAACAGCCTTGGCGAGCTTTCATTTGCTGGCTAGTTTTGGGTGGTGCTGGAGGATTGCTCCACTCAGTACATTTCCAAGAGTGGCTTTTTAACCCAAGCTCTATAAAAACAAACCTTTTTTTTTTTGGTTGTTTATTTGTTTGAGAGAAAGGACCTTGGGAAAGCAGATACGGGTTTTGCTTTGACTGTATTTCGTCCACTGAAAGAGTTGGCTTTGAGTTGCATTAGAATAGGAGATTGGCTTCTCGCACAGATCTCCCACAAGCAGTGAGCTGAATTGGGAAAAGCTGGTGGGCAGAGGTACTGGAAACAATCTTCTGCTATGTCAAAGCATCTGCAGGAGGGACTAATGAAAACTCTGGCCTTATGTCACCAAACTCCACAGCAAAGCTTTCCAATCCATCCAATTGCACTGATCAGCTTCAGAATTCAACAAAATCCTGAGCTTGTGAATTTACAATGTGATTTTTCTCTTCTTTGGCCCAGTTGCAGGAGTCCAATACAATATCAAAGAGCAATTGCAGAATGGCAACCCCTCATCAGTGGCAGTAGTAGCAATATTTAGCTTACAGAGAAATTAGTGGTCTCAACTGCTCCATTGTTACAGAAGCTGTTGCAAGTGGATCCTAACAGGAAACAGGTGAAGAATTAACTTTTTTGTTTCAGAAATTGAACAACCCAGCCCAAAGGAAGACATAAGCAGTAGGTTTCCTAAACCTTAACAGAGAGCCTATGGGAGGGATATAAATTGAGCCAAGTGCTCCATAGTCCTTGTGCCTTTACTGTATATAGATAGCTAGTGTGTATATATAAAGTTTATGCTGAAGGAACTTAGCACAAATTTAAGTTCTTTCCTTGCCTGCCTGCATGCCTTTCTAACTCAAAAAGCTCTGCTCTTGCAATCTTTCCGTAGGACAGCTGCATGTGTGGGCACATTTAGGTTGGCAGCTCTGTGTATACTTGGTGCATCTTCCCCTTTTGGGGTTTACTCTGTGGCAGAGACCTTTAATGTGCTATGGACTTCAGGACTCAGGGTTTTGGCTATCTCCTCTTGAAGATGTTGTTTGAAATAGTCACTCGTCAGGTGTTTCATTTAACCTTGGTTCTTCTAGAAACAGAACCTGTATATTCGACTTCACTGCGATGCCAGGAACAACAAAAGATACAGAGCCACTGCTCAGCCTTGTATTTGTTTCTCACATGTGTTCTGGGACTGCTCTCTTCAGATCTCCTCACTGGTTGTTTTCATCTGTTGCTAGAGCCGTATGTCTCAGAAGGAAGGACCAGCTCTGCCATTTGAACAATCCTGCTCCATCTGCTTCTGCTGCTCCTATTCCTGTAGCTGTGTTGTAGAGTGGCAACTCCGTGATGCCAGGCTTGCAGACACTTCATCAGTCTGTCTGTCCTTGCTTGTGTGTTCCCAATAAACCATGCTAGGTGAGGTCATCACAAACTTGCATTTTAGTGCTGGGCTTCAGTGGTTCAAGTTAGTTAGAAAAAAGACAACTGCCATTGGCAATTAGGACTGTTGGGATAAAAATATCCTGGGCATTCAGACCCCTATTGCTGGGGATACTGCTGTTGCTGTGAGTTAGCTCCCGGATGTGGTCTTTACAAGCCTGCTCTCACCATGAGGGATAAGATCATGGGCAAAAACTAGTCAGATCTATTCCATAGTTTGTCATCTGTAGACTAAACCTGTTCTGGGTTTAATTCTCAGCTCCAGCTAAACTTCTATTTCAGTGGAAACAGTAGTCTGCACAGCTAGCCTCATATTTCATGGGTGGTATGGAAAAAGGAGTCAGAGATGCTTCTAAAGTTTTCTATCCTTATCAATGTGCAATACTAAGGGTAAAACCAGACATCTCATAGAGCATCAGAGGGGCCAGAAGGTCTCCTTTGCTCTGTGTGGGTTTTATTGAGATGGATGTGGCCTGCGCAGCCTGGAGCACAAGTTGTTTGTTTTAATTTAGAAATTAAAAATAAAACCATGTTTATTTGCATCAGTAAAGGGGTCTTTTTCTAACAGCTGCTTGAGAAGTGAGCTCTAGCTGCCAAGTAAAATAAGGTTTAATGTTACAACTTGCACTGGGAAGAGCAGAGCTGGTAATTGCTCTGCAAGCAGCAAGATACTAGTAGGTACAATATATAGAAATCCATGTGAAGAACAGAACTTGGCTGTGGCTTGTGGCAGGTACAGGACTGAGGTGCAGGAAGGTGTTGCAAAACGCCAGCCACCTACAATGCGTAGCCCCTTTGACTGTGTAGGTGAGGAAGGTACGTCCTCAGGGAGGCTCGTAGGAGCCGTGCTGCTAGGACTATCTGCCAACCTGTGTCTGGCATTCCCATTATGGAAAGCTAGTTAGGAGGTGGCTAGAATCACTGGTTTCCTTTTAGTCTCCTCTTGTCAAGCTTTGTGTTCTGGTGAGCCCTGGAAAACATGCTTGTTATGTTGGGCAGTGGTTTGCTCCTAAAAAATTGATGAGGAGAAAGCTCGTCTTCCCAGGTCTGCTTTCTCTTGCTGTGTGGACGTGTTCAGTCTCTGTGAGGTCTGTGCGGGCTCAGTGGTGGGGACTGCTCTTTGCCTGTGAGGTACCCACAAGCCTGCAGGCAGGACAGTTGTCAGATGGGGATCTGGTTCTTTTCATCCCTGTTCGATGGCAATCAAGTGGTTTGTGGGGCAGTGATGACTGGAGTGGTCTCAGCTGTGTTTCATCTGACTCATCTGGTACAGTGGAATAAATGACCAGGATCAAAATGTTGTTTTACTGTGGCTGAATCTGAAACCCTGAGTATCAGTACAAGCAGTGTGGTGCTAGGTACTATATCTATTTACAGACAGAGACTTCCCCTGCCTTTAAGGAATAAATGCAGGAGAAAGAAAAGAGGCTCAGAGGGGCTGGACTGTTTGACAGCTACCTGCAGGGGACACGTTTAAGTCAAGATTTTGATGCCTACCAGAAAGACCGTCTTTTTTCTTGATAATGACATGGAAACGTGGAGGAGTCTGACCAGCAGATAGGCCAGATCACATGGAAACCTTATGGAGTGTCCTCTCAAACTGCCAGAGGGTCTTAGGTTGGTTGTATTGACTGGACTGAATGAGAACAGTTGTCTGCAGAGCAGCTTAGAGTTATTACCCGCATCTTGTAGCATGACAAGGCATACGCCTGTTCTGTGTTGCTGTAGCCAGAAGCCTTCTGTTGCTGGCCTTCCTCAGCTCTGGATTGCTTTGTGACCAGAATTTAACAAGGCGGTTTACAATGGCTTTGACACCATTCGGGTAGATGGAGCTGGCTCAAAAAGCATCCACCCACTTGCTAAACAGTGCCTCAGGCTCTGAACGCATTAAGCTTGCTCTGCTGCCTCATGCAGCTTTCCAGGTGGAGTTTGTTTTTGATGGTCTCCATCCCCCTCAATGCCTTGTGAGCCGGCTCGCTCCAACTCCACCTCTCCTGTCTATAGTTTGTATTATAATTTTGGGGAGCCTGCTTGTTGCAAAGTCTTGTGCAGGCAAAGAATGGTCTTGGTTTGGAAAATGTCATCTCAGTTGGTCAGTGAGCAAAAAAGCAGGAGCAAGACTCATAAAAACCATAGAACACTGAACATACTTGTTCTGAAACTCTGAGTCCAGTTAAACACTCATCTCGCAGGGATGGTAAGATGGCCATTTGGGTAACTGCAAATTCTATCCCTGTTTTGTTTAAGGATTGGTGATTTGGTGCTGGCTTTGACTTACTGGAATTGTAAAAACATGAAATTTATGAGAAACCTTGATTGAAGCTCAGTTCGATGAGACAGAGATTCCAATTCTGAGTCAAGCTTTAAAAAAAAACCCAACAATCATCCCAACAACGACTACTTTCTTTATTTTAATCAGAAGTATATAATCTTCTTTGGAACTTCTCTTAAGCACCAGAAGGGCAAAGAGGTGGATACTGTGAGCTAGCACAATTGGTGGCAAGGATCGTGCTTTTTTAGACTTCACTAATGCAGATCTATGTGTGTACATGTTAAGTTAGCAAGGAGCAAACAGCCGTCTGCCATAGTGCCAGAGTTAGCTGGGAAATGGCCCAAACACAGAAAAGTAGTTTTTTAAAAAAGAGAGAGAAAAAAGTAGCTGTCTTCAAGTGTGTTTGAAATAATGAAAAGAATTGATGTGCAAAGCGATTAAGAGATCTTTGAGGATCAAAAGCCTTGATTCAGTTTTGCCAGTAGAACAAAACTTTTCATCTGTTCTTATGTGGACCTTAAAGTAGGGCAGAAGGGTGTAGTTTTTAAATTATTTCATTTCAAAATTTACTTTGGGCAGGGGGAAAGGGTTCTTTCTGTTTGTTCTTGCTCTTGTTATTCAGTGTCCTTAACACAAAAGGCCAGCCTGGCTGTGAAATGAAGAGCAGGGTCGTTCTATGAACTGGTGGTTCATTAGTCTCCTTTTGATATGTCAGAACAGTAAGGGACCCTTTTATTTTTTTTCTCCCCTTTCTTGTAATGTCTGTGTTCTTAAATCAAGACATCTTCCTTCATCATACTGCAGTGGCTGAATCGTTTTCAGAGATTTCCTAAGTGGGTTGTACCAATAATGCTAATCTTGCGCAGACAGAGCAAAGAGTCAAAAGTTAGATGTGTAAGGAAGCCAAAACCAAAGGTTTTCAGTGTTCCCTGCAGTAAATCCTGCTCCCCAGCTTTGTGTTTATTTGGAGTTGGGTGCCCCCCCACCAGGTTAACTCTGTGTTTGTTTTCCTTGCTTCTCAACAGCAGGACCATAGAGCAAGGGCAGCCTCGGGAAGGTGCGATAAGGAAGGCTCAGAAGTGCAAATCACTGGATTCCAGCACTGCGAGGTCAGGAGCAATGCGCTCTTGCTTGGGGAAGGGGTGATGGAACCAGCAACAAAAGAAGGTGAAGGGATCTGGGGCTGGGAGAGCAGACTAGGGGAAGGAGAGGACAAAATGCAGGAGTGTCCTTGTCTTTGGGTTTCCACAGGGCACAGTGGAAGAGCTCCCTCTTCCTGTTCCAGCCTGCTCTAACCATTGCAGATAAAGCCTTTTCTGGCAGGCTGGAGTGTCTCAGTGGTCCTGGCATCCATGAGGCAGTGTTGATCCATGAGGATCCACAGGCAGCGTGGATTTGCTCTGCAGCTTCTCCATACCAGCTCTGCTGCATTATACACTGCCACCTAAAGGGTTACTTTTCAGAGCAAGCACAGCTGAGTTGCAGGCTTGTTGGGTTTAATGACAAATCCTCTTGATGACTGCTACTGCTGAACCCAGGACATGGTAGAAGCAGTGTGTTGGTCCTGTCTCATTGCAGAAGACTTGGTGACAGCAGAGAGGTTATGTGTTTCTGTTAACCATTGCAGATACTTTATTGAGTAGGCATCTGGTGCCACAACAGCCCAGGTGCTTCCTGTGACCTGGAGCACATGTACTTCTGGTGTGTGGTTTCCTGATGTGTCCTGATTCAGGTCAGGTGGTAGGTGTGCTCTAACCTTCCCAGCAGGGCATCTGTCATAGACTGGTTTAAAGGCTGTTCGCTCCTTGTACTTTGTCACCACATGTGCAGCAGAGATGGCAACTCCTATTTATGCTGTTACGGGAACCACATCCATATGCTACACGAATTCCTGTCATGCTCTAAGTGGCATACCAATAGCAGTAGTGGAAAGCAGAAAACAATTTCAGCAAGAGCTGAAAATTGCATATTTCCATGATAGAGCAACATTGTCAGATGCAGGCTGAAAAGAGTAACATTTCACTAACAAAATTCATTTGGTCTACAAAGTGAATTAATCTCCCTCCCTCTTTGACCTGTTCCTAGGTCAGCAATTTCTGTCTGTTCCTAGCACTCCTATGCCTGTATCAGTGGCAGGAATGAAATGTCACCATTGATACAAGCCTGGTGTCAAAGTTTGTAATTACAAGCTATTTTGTGAGCAATATGATGGGTGAAAAAAAAAAATACCTCCTATGGGCTGGTGATTTCCACCCTCTTGGACTTGAAAGCAGGCATACATTAATTTACTGCTTGATTTTTATACTGCTCTAACATCATCATAAGCATGTGTCATTTCAGCATATTATCAATTCTGATACAGCTGTGAGCAGCAAAAGGGAGTAAAGAGGCTTCGTGCCTGCCTTCAGAGTTGAGGGGTGGAGATTAGATTGTCCATGTGTTATGTTTTGACAGTAGCTTCTCTCCTGGTGTTCACATAAATAGTTATTTTTAGGAAGATCATATATTTCCCAGTGATTGTTTTAAATGCATCAAAGACCTCACTGATATAAAGCCTGTGATTTATGGGTTCCCGCTACTTTTTAACAGCTCAACTTAAATCCTGGATTCACTGAAGCCATTTGGAAAATTGGGATTATTCCAAGCTGGAGCAAAGGGAGGGAGACTGGTATTTTGCCAAGATCAGCAGTGATTCATTCCTGCATTCATGCTCAGCATCCAGTGAAGGACAGAAGCTGGGAATGCTGTAAGGAGAGCTAGCGAGAGATTATGTTGAAGGTGAATCTGCCCTACTCACTCCCTCTGCTGCTAGATAAGGTCTTTTGAATGAGAAGGACCAAATTCTATCATGTTTTTCTTTCATCCTCTCTAAAAGCTGTCTTACTCATAGAAGCCTCAAGCCAGCTAACTTGCCTCCTGTCTGTAAGGCATAGTGAGAATTGAATAGTGGCTGCCCTGAAGAATGTCCCTGTAGGGGTGAAGGACTGGAGAACACCTCAGGATAAATATACTTTAGAAATCCCTTACAAAGAGATGTTTTAGTGACTGCTTGGAATGAAGCAATGTCTGTATCGGGTAGCCCAGCAGTCTCTGGCGGTGTGAGCAGGAGCCCTGAGGGACCTGTAAAGGGACAGGGTGGATCCAGGACTCATTGCTGGCACATTCTGTCACGCTCCAGTGATATTTGGCCTCTGGACAGCCTGAGTGAGAGGTGATCGCAGAATAAATCAGATTGGTGATAGGATAATTTAGATTAGGTGCTAAGTCTTGAAGTAATAGAAAAAGTGGAATCTTGCTGTGGTCTAAGATTTACTGGGTTCTGTTTAGCCTGAAGACATTTCTCCTTTCAGTGCTAGGGTTCAGACTCCATCTCCTAGGACAAACAGCTAGACAAAGTCACTAACACATAGGGGTGAGGAATGAAAGGGGCTGTCTGTCCATCCAGGAGCCTGTCCTTGCTCTGTCCTTCCCTTCTCTGTGCAGCTCACGGGGTCCATGCTCCAAGCTGCACGTCCAGTAGCCACGGCTGTGCGTATGGGGGGAGCGAGGCTTTTACAGAGGGCAGCTGAAATGCTTCTTCGTTGTGAGCCCTTTGGGAACTGTCTTTCCTCAGAGAGATCTGTCCTCCTTGTCCTCAGGCCAGCTGACAGCCGAGTAGAGATTTCTCATCATGTTTTAGTTCTCCCAGCCTGGGAGAGAAGTGCAGGGAGATGGTAATGTAAAAGGAGCCAAGTTCCCCAGCGTGGTTCAGTCCCAGCAGAAAGGAAAGGACTTTTTATTTCTCTTCTCTTGCAGAGCAGGGGCAGAGCCAAAACCAGTGTTTTCTTCTCTTCCTGACGTGATCATCCCTGTTGTGTATGTTTGAAATAGGATAATTCTGAGAGCACCGCTGTCGTGATCCAGAGGCAAAAATAAGCAAATTTCTATTTGTGGATAAGAGGCAGTAATAAACCCCTGAATTTCCAAACACATAGAGGAGCATTGACATCTAAATACCAGAAATTCTAAGCCCTTACCTTGCTAATTCATGTGGCATTTGGAGGGTCTGTGGATTTTTATTTCATCCTGGTATTTGTGGTATTTCCTGCCATGAGTATAGGAAAAACCTTGTGTAGTAAATGCTGGCTTTTTTCTCTGGTGGTGGCAGCCACTGAGACTTGGGTTCATGAAAGGCAAACCCTCATTCTTCATATTAAAGGATCTCAGAGGTACCTGGGAAGGAAAAATCTCATTGGGGTTGAATAAGGATGTTGGTACTGTGCGTGCCTGCCAGCTGAAGGGCTCTAGGCAGAATTAGTTCTTGTCTTGAGATCCAAGAGTCTGGGTCTCCAAATTCATTGGGTGGTTTCAAAAGCAGTAGCAGGGAAATACTCTTGATAGTAATTTTATCACAACCTCTTCAGAGTAATCTGCATATAAAGGCTTTATAAGGGTTTCAGGTATGAGCGCTGGCCCCGAGTCAGTAACCCAGCCTTCAGAAATTGCTGCGTTTATTGCAGATTAAGCTCTAGATTGGGCTATTTAGATTTGTAATGGAAAAATATTAGCCAATGTACTTTCCTCCCCTCCACCCTCTATCATCGGGGTATATATCAAGTTGCACTATCTGGCAGGGAGCTCCAAATGTTATTTGAGAAGAGCGAGGAATGCGAGCGATGTCAGCAGAAAACAGCTGAGTAGCGGTTAAATTTCTTTGGCCTGAACCTGCTCCGCAGGGAAAAAGAAACGCAACAACTGGACTTGTTTCATTTCACCCCAGCACAAACCATCCTTTGGAAACGGGTGATGTTTGTGAGCAACTTCTCTATAGGAGCTGGGCATTTGGGATGCTGCTGCGTGGACAAATCCTGCTTTGTTGTGGACGTGGCAGGTCGAGCTCAATAGGCCAGCACTGGCTGTGATTCCGTAGTGGAAGCACTGGACCTAACGGGGTTGTTACTGCTCCCTTGCCCAGCTGAGCCTGTTACTTTATAGGGGCAGCTCTAGGTTGCATCTCCATGGCCTGTTAAACGTTTCATCTCCATTGGCTTTAAAGATAAAAGCCTGAAGAGCTGGATCAAGTGAACTTGCCCAGTGCTGCAGAGGAGCAGTGGAGGTGCGTGTAAGGATACTGTTAGCTGAGAAGTTGGACTGAGTTAAATGGTACCCTTAATCCTCCTTGATACTGCCAGAGTCAAGTTAAAAGGTCTTCCCACTTGGGGTGAAGGCTTTGCACGTGTAGGTGCTGGTTCACATAAGGGCAGTGCTGTCCCTGCAGTGTAAGAGCCCTCCTCTGCTGGCATTTGCTGTATTGCTGAGGGAAGAGGTCACTTCTGCGGTGTCTTCGTGTCACAAGCTGGGGGATGTGTGTTGAATTTCTGGTCCATGCAGGCTTTTTAGATAAACAACAATGGAGCCAGCAAATGGCTAGAATCGGAGTGGCTGGACAGGAGAAGGAAATAAAAGCAAATATAGCCCTGGTTTTTATTCTGCCATTCAGGCTGCAGTGTCATCTGATGACTTTGCCTTGCACTCCCCATTTTAGCTGGATTTTGCCTGGTTATTCACATAGCAGAGATCCACACTGTTCTTCTCGTCCTCACAGCTGTTGCAAGCAACAGGAGGTTGCAGTCCCCTGACATGGTCATTCTTAGGATCTTTCTTGTCTGACTGGGGTTTAGGGTACCTTCCCTTCCTCTGTTCTCTAGTTTGTCCCATTTCCTGCCTCTGGAATGCTCTGATGGGACAGCTTGGTCTCCTCCAGGATGAAAAACCAAGTGAGCAAGGAGACAGGAGATGGATTTTCTCTGATCCCTCCCCAGCTTCATTACAGCTCCCAGAAGGAGATTTGCAGCAGCAGCTACACACCAGTCCTACTTAGGTACTTGAGTTAGATTTTTTCCTAGCCCCTGATCTCCAGGGTTGTCTCTAGCTTAAACCAGTGTCTGTGCCTTACAAATGCTTCATATTGAAGTGTTTTGCAGGTGTATGCCCAAAATGTATCAGGTGCTGGGGTATAATTCCCACTGACTTCAGTGGGAGTTACACAGCTACGATTGCAGAAAGCGTGGGTAGGTGGTAAGGTTGATTTTGGGGAATTTTGTAATTGAATACAAAAGGAGCAAAGCAGACCTAAGGCAGACATGGTTTCTGTATTCCTGCTTCTGTTGCAGTCAAAGGCAGACCCCCTGTTAATTTCAGTAAAAAGAGAATTAAAATATAAATTGGAAAATCAGAGAATTTGCCCACAAGTTTCCTTTTCTTAGGGGGTACAGAGTCATTTCATACACTGAGGGAGTATTCTTGATAGTTGAGATCTTCATCCTACACAAGAAATAGTGAGGCTAAGTGTTTTTTCTATGTGAAGTTCTTAAAAATCCAGTATATTCAATATCTTAAACAAAATCCTCTTCAGTGCTCTGAACCTTTTGTCTTTGAATGTGTTTCTTCTCTCCCTCGGCTCAGTTGTTGGTGTGCTGGTTATATTGCCTAGTACAGCCTTCTAAAACAAATACATTTTTATTTGCATGCAAATTGGTAGGAGGCAGCTTGCCTGTAAATACTGTGCCAATCATTACAGGTTCCATGGTTCATCAGGACTCTGATGCCTAATTGGCTGCAGGATTGCCTATAACTCTGGCTAGCTTGATTCACAGCAATAGGAATTGTTGAATCTACATAATAAAGCAAGTGTGATGAAAGGTGAGTGCACACCTACTTTATATGTGTGTTATCATGCTCATCAAGGTCAAAAGAATCTTTTATCCTTCCAGATATACATATTCATAGAGCCTCTGCACAACTAATGAGTCGGAAGATTAAATGGTTGTGGATTAAGAACAAACCCTCCTGTTCTCCTAATTATATTGAAAGTTACTTAGTTCATCTGATTAGAATTCTGAATTCAAACCGGGTAACACACAGGCACAGCACTCTGCAGCTACTTGCATGATCTCAGATTAACAGTCTGTTTCATCCAGTCCCCCCAAAATCTCAGAGAGGCCAATGCTGTCTCCAAAGGATCATTGAAATTCCCTCCTGGAATTCCAGGGCAGAAGGGTCATGCTGCCAGTGAGCTGTGCTGCTAGGACAAGGTCTCCAGCCAGGATCCATTTCATGTCAGATTTTTCTAATCCTGTAGCAGGGACATTACTTTCTAGTTCCTGGTAATAGAAATATTACCTGAGATACTGAGATAACTCCTTGCTTCTTCAACTGTCATGCATTAAAGTGCCTCTTTTCAGCACATGCTAAGTTGTATAATTAGCAGCCATGACTCAGAGGAGTCCTTGCCCCAAGTGGCACCGCTTTTTCCCTAAGCTTGGAAGCAGTGGTAGTGGTCCCAGGCTTGGAAAAGGCTGCAGCATCGTCAGGCTCAGAAAACCTTGGAATACAAATGGCCAGGTCTTAACAATAGGCGTGAGTCAGTCCCTTTGCAGTTAGGTGATTTGGTTTCCTGTTGCTCTGCTGTCTGGGCCACTTGTTTTGGGGAACAATTCCGTATTAATGTTTTATCTATAACATCCTCACTTCCACCAAAGGATCCCTCTGTGCATGATTTTCCTGACTTGTGCTGTGTATCACTTCCTCCTGCTCCCCATCCGCGCAGCTGCTCTGGCTCCAGCTGCCTGTGCAAGGAGTTTTGGCAGAGCTCCTTAATGAATGCTGCTCCAGGATGCTTGGCTTAATTTCATGGCACCCATGAACATTTGTCCTTTCCCTCTAATCTCCTGAATTGCAGGAGGGTTTGGTACTGGGGCTTTAAATCCCTCCTGGTTTTATTCAGGTATAGAAAAGAGGAGAAGGGAGGGTGATGGAGGGTCTGTTTAAACATAAAGGGAAAAGATAATGGTTTGGGGCTACGTTGTCCTAGTTCTTTCTTCTTTTCTTTTTTCTTTTTCCCCTCCTTTTTTTAATGTGCATGCATTTATTTTAATTTCTCTTTTTAAAGGGGGGGAGGAGGGGGAGGGGAGGGAAGGGACCCCAGGTCAGACCTGTGTATTTAATGAAAAAAGAGCCCTGAATAAGAGAATATCAAGAAGTTTTCACAGGTGTATTAAAATAGCTTAAGATTCCTGTTTCCTTAATGAAAATGGGAGCAATGTGTATCTTTCCACAACAGATATGAAACAAAGAGAGCTAAGAAATGTGTTGGCATTCAAAAGAGCAGGAAAGTAACACTGTTCCTGTCACTGTTAGAAGGTTAAAATCCTGCCTGGCAGCCTATAAACTATTTAAACGATCCTACAGAAATTCCACTGACTGAATCATCTTTGGGATTTATCACAAAATCCTTCACCCCAATTGGAGACCCAGTGTACTCACAGCCATGCTGGAAAATACACCTTAATGAGGGGAAACTGTAAAACTGGACTGAAAAAAAAAAACAAAGCCCTCTTCAGCAGAGGTCCTTGCTGCAGTCCTCGCTTCACATGGCCATTGAGATGATGGCAGCTGTGCTGCTGTGATCATATGTGACCTAGATTTTCCTCACAGTAGTCCTGTGCTCTCCCTGATCTTGTGTAGGCCTGAATGAATTGAATAGGAACATTTCTGGATGCTTTCAGAGAGCAATGATAGCTTTTTCTTTCTTTTTTTCCTCCTATCTCTCTCTCTCTTTTTCTTCAAACCACAGCATCTGTTCCCCTTGTGGTTTTCTCCCTTTGCTCTCACACAGTGGTTGTGAAAGAGGGACAGGGATGGTGTAGCTCTAATTTGGGTAATGGTGGACGGGGAAATCAGGGCAGGTGCAACTCCTCCTTGGTGTACTGCAGCACAGCAGAGTGCAGAACTTGAGCCCATGGATCTTGGCACTCAATGTGTACAAAAGATAGGAAGGCTGTTGGGAAGATTGAGGGGTGAGACTTAGAGCATCAGGAAGCCCTGAGTTTCTGCACTATCATGGGTCTGAGCCTGGTATCAAGAATCATTTTAGGTCTCATTCACATTAAGCTCTCCTTCCGGGGCTCACAAATTACCCTGGTGCAAGCTCCTAATTCTTTGTGGGGGAAAGGTTGGAGAAAGTCAGCTCCCAAGCTCCTGTTAATGCTGTGTGGATGGATTAGGTGTGCAGAGGAATAAGCTCGTTACGTTACAACCCCCAGCGGAAAGTCTGAGACCATCCCTGGCTGCCAGTCCTCGGACCCCTCTCCTGAATACAGCTTTTGGCTTTTTACTTCCAAGCTCCAACAGCGATACTGTCTGTATACATGAACTACAGTCACTCCATTTGGAGGGTCTTGGGTAAGGTACTTGGAGGAAACTAGACAGATCTGGTTTGATTTCCCTAGGGGAGACAGCAAGGCCTTGCAGCAGAGGCGGCTGAAGCAATCTGTAGGGCAGACTGTGCTAGTGTTTCCTTCCTTCCTTTCTTCCTTCCATGCAGATCCTGCCGAGTCTGTTGAAAATTCAAGTTTCTAAGATCAGATGCAAATTTTCTTAAACTTAAAACATGCAACTAGCACTTACAGTCCGAGTCCAGTGGAGACTTGTAGACACTGTTCTGATGGGAGCAAAAATAAACCCTTATTCTCTGCCGCAGTTCATATGGAAAATAAATTGTAATGATCCCATCATCTGCTTTGCAGAAAGCTGTGAGGACGACTTCTCTTCAGTGCTGTCTTCAGTTACAGAGCTGTTCTGACAGTGGCGAGTGAGTGTTACAGGTGGTGGGTGGGGGTTCCTTCCGAAATTTTATATAACTCCAATATTATCTGTTCCTGTGATTGACTTGACACATGAATTCAAAACAGTTGGAGCTTCTCTCCCACTCTGGTGTAGCAAACTGGATGTGAAAATGACACTTCCCCCTGGGAGCTGATAGTTTGCTGTTCGGTGCATGGTGTTGGGTTCCTTTGTTCGCTGAATATGGCACTTGGCAAGTGGTTTTTGCCACTTTGGGGTTGTCAGTTCTGTCTGCTAAAGGCCAAGATAAAGCGTCACAAAAAGCCTTTCACTCCAGACAAATCTCTGTAAAGTACTGACTCGATGACAAAGGAACCTGGAGCTTAGAGGTGGTTTGGGTATTTTTCCACCCCGAAGTGTGCACTCTTCCCTTGTCATGCTTTTATTTTAATGCGGTATTTCCTACCCTGCTGTAAACACCAGGGTGGTTTTTGTCTTGTGACTCGGCAGCGCTTTGCCATGACATTCCTTTCATAACGTGCTGCTGATAGCGCTGGATGTGCTGCTGGCTGCTTCCAAGGCTTATCAGAGGGTTTGTACCAAGAGCACATAGATAATCCCAGGAGGGGATGCATTAGCAGCAAGAAACCTGTATGAAGCACTGTTGTGATATGTTTGTGACAAAGCAGTATAAAACACATGGGAACAAGTCTGTGGTCCTCTGGAAAGTCATGATTTCAGTACAGAAGGGTGCAGCAACGTGAATAGAGTGCCCTGGTCCATAATGGCATTGATTCATCTATGAAGTGACCACACTCACTTATCGACAGTGTAGTGCCAGGGGTGCAGAGCTGGGCAGCACCATCTGTCCTTCTGAAGCCCAGTGTGAAATGCACATTGGTCATTACAAATATAAGTAACAAACGTGAGAAGTATTTGTACCAATGAAACTTGCTCTTGCTTTTAGTTGAAGAAGACAGACTGAATTTGTCATAGGGTTCACAAAGGTGTCTGAATACTTAGGAGAACCTCAGCAACCATAATCCACCTGAGTGGAATTTGCAGCTCTTCCTGTTGAGGTGAAGCCTTACCATTAGTCATTGAGCTTTATTCTGTTGTATTATTCCTTACACACCAACAGTATAAGGAATTGGGCATGAATTCAGAATTACTGGGCTTTCAAACTATATACAAATTGTCTGACCAAAGTCATAAATTGATAATTTGGGTTGTTTTTACTGGCTTCTGTAACAGTACAAATCACAAGCCATGCAAAGATATTGGATCTTATTCTGTACATCTTGTTTTTTTCCCTGCTGTTTGGCAGTTGTCTCAATGCTCAGCTCCTAAGGGGGGGAGCAGGAATGACAAACATATTTGGACAAGGCAAAAGCCATAATTCATGGTCAAACACGAATGAAAGGAGATTTCTTGTAGCATCATAGAAAGGGTTGAAAGGGGTGTTAAAGCTCATCCAATTCCAACCCCAAGCAGGGACACCTTCCATTAGAGCAGGTTGCTGCAAGCCCCTGTGTCCAACCTGGCTTTGAACACTGCCAAGGATGGGGCAGCTTTTCTGAACACCCTGTGCCAGTGTCACCACAGAGACTTTTGCATTGAAAGGACCTTTCCTGTGTATTGTGTCAGGACTGTCACAACCTGCAGCTGCCAGGATGACTTTTAGGGCAGTGGGATCAATAACCTGAGTGTAGGAAGACGGCAGTTGTAGGCAATGAATCTGCAAAGCTGGAGACAAAATACATGCAGTCCAACTGCAGACCCAATCATAATCAATGCAGGTTGTTTTAGGGACTTTGCAGAAACCAGGATTGCCTTCACAAGGCGAAATGAGAAATTTAACAGGGATGAAGAAAGGCGTTACCACGCTATTCATAACAGTCCTTGTTAGAAACTGCCAGCTTCTTCCTGCATAAAATGAAGGAAGCTACAGGTGGTGGAAAAATAAATTGGTCCCTGTGGGCGCTGTGATTTTGACTCTACATGTGTATTAGAGATGAGGCTGATGTGCTGTGAACTGCAGGTGACACGGCAATAGCTGTACATGGAAACCTGGTGTGTGTCAGTGATGCTGCAGAGCTACTCAGAAATGGTCAGGGAGTAATGCCACATTTTATTCAGGCTGAGGCTAAAATAAACCCTTCCAGGAACACAGAAGTTGTTTGTTGGAAGAGTAAATGGCAGATTGTGTGAACCCTTCTGAATTTTCTGCCCCCTTCTCACAGTTTGCACCTTGCAGTGTGGGGCTTGCCAAAGCTGCAGGAGAACATTGTAGTACAACGAGGAATTGGGTGTAACCTCCTACAGGTCAGGCCAGCTCCTCATTGCTGGCTCATCTCCTTGTATGCACTTTTGAAACCTTGCGTTGTATATGGAACTGAAAAATGCCTGCAGCTTTCATAACCCCTCCCCCCCCCCCCCCCCCCATACAGCTTTGGCTTCGGCCTGAAGCACAATTACGTGGGCAAGGAGAGAAAATGTTCTCTGGATGAATCCATCATAGACTTAGAGCCTGTCCTGTAATAGCTGGGATTTGAGAATAGCATCCTAATAAACCTAAGTCTCTTACTTACAGAATCATAGAATCATTTAGGTTGGAAAAGACCTTCAGAGCTCATCTCATCCAATTCCTCTGCAATGAGCAGGGACATCTTCAATTAGATCAGGTTGCCCAGAACCACATCCAACCTGGCCTTGAATGTCTCAAGGGACGATGCATCCAGCACCTCTCTGGGCAACCTGTGCCAGTGTTTTAGCACTCTCATTGTAAAGAATTTCTTCCCTTCTTGCAGGTTGTGTGCTGCAGGCTTCTGAGAAGTGCCTCTGTCTCTCAGCCACAAACTAGTAGCTGAGATGACCTTACAGTTTGCGTTATCCAGATGTGCTGAAGAAGTGGTATTTGCTGGGTGTGCCTGGAAGCTCACAGCTGGGTAGGTTTTAAATCAAATTGGGTTGTGCCAAAGGTTTTCAGTAGCTTTCTCTTGTCTAGAATAGGACTGCCTAGAGCAGGGTGCTTCTGGCCACCCCTCTGAGGCTCTCTAGTCTCATGAAGGCTTTCTGGTCTGTAGTTATCCCTTGATACTCAGCATCATGTAACATTGCAGAGCTGCTGCCATATATCTATATCTATCTATAGCTATATCTATAAAAGATGATCTTGTTATCTAGGAGAATTTAGCACCCGTGTTCTCTGCCCTTTTCAAAGATGCCTCTTTATCTTTCCTGTGGCCAGTTTTGAGTTAACAGCTTTACATCCAAGCAGATTTTTTGTGATCCAGGGAGCCTTCTCTCAGCTCTGTTACAAATGTGAAGGTTCTCTTATGATTTGCGTGCACAAAACTAATAACTAAATGGTAGAGGAGAATCAGCCTTAGGGGCTTAATTTAATGCCTTCTTTCAAGCTGCAGCAGATGATGCTGCTCTTTAGTAACAGGACTCTAAGCTCACCTGGTGTAGTCTGTGCTCCTGATGACAGTCTGTACACTCAAACCAGTTTAAGGAGTAAAACGTCCCCTTCCAAGGGAGCTCAACGTATGTTCACGGTGCTAGAAATCACCAGGATGCTAAAGCAGTGCTTGAATTATGACAGGGAAGAGTGGAAATTTTGATCTGGGTGTTCAGGTTCATATCAATATCAAACAGTCCCCACTTTAATTATGGAAAAGAAGACTTTGTGGCTGCCCGAATATCAATGAAATCACACGAGTTACTATTCTTTTCTCCAGGCTGATTTGTTCTTTTTGTTTCTTGTACTAATGATGTGCTCTACACCCCAAAATTGATGGCAACTTGACTATTCGTCAGATCTGTGGGGGTGTTGCATTTTCTCAGTAACGGTCTTTTCTTCCATGGCCTCAGAACTGTGGAGAGGCCTTTTCTTTATAAAATCATCCAATCGTCCTGCTGGCCATATCCAACAGTTTATCCAATCCCTAAGGAGCTGATATGCTTTCTTCAAATTACACAGCTCCCCCCTCTCTTTTCCTCCTTGCTACCTTCGCTCTGCACTAATGACACAGAATGGAGCAGTAGATTTTGCATAGAGGAGATATCACATAGGGCATGTTTACCAAATTGTTGCCACTTTCCTCCCCAAGCTCTGTAGCCCAAACTTTCCCTGGCCTTCACAGACTGAGGACAGAAACAGCAGGATTAGATAGCTTCAGATGAGTTTTTCTCTCCAGTCCTTTTGCTGTCTCTCCTCATTTTGTCTGGTTTATTGCATTTGGGGACAAGGAGGTTTTTTTGTGCAGACAATATGATGATGAAATACATGATTTGGTAAGTGGACCACCTGTAATCTTGTCTGCACAGCTCTTTTTCTTATGCTCACATCTTAAATGTGAGATTCAGATTTGCACTTTTTCCTTCCTTTGCAGCACAGCCACCCCAGTACAAAGCATTGACTTTATTGTATGTAACAGGTCCTAGAAAGCTGGTTAGATCTTTATTCCTGAGCTTGGCACAAATAACGTGGCGTGAGCATTTTCAATGCTGTTCTCATTATGGAGGTACAACTTTTCCCTAGAACTCTACAATCATTCTGAGAAAAGAATTGGGAGCAATAAGAGTGAGTGACAGCTCTCCCCTCAAACCTGTTCTATTAACTGATGAGAAAGGATGGCATTTGCTTCCTCTGCAAATAAAAGGGATAAAATAACATTAGTGATACCTGAAAATGTCACGTAAAAAGGGGTAGTAAATGGCAGCCCTGGTATTTGTTGAGTGTGCACGTTGTTCTTATTCAGTCTTGGTCATGATGAGAAACTTACCTTCCAGACCTGACTACATGACAGGCTATTTTGAGGAGATAGTCTCTACATTGCTTGGCTATACAAGGCTTTTAAAAATATATATTTTAGAAGGAGGCAGAATGATTATGTTACAAAAAATCGTGCATGGAAATGGAAGCTCCTCCAATCTTTGAAAGATTTTCCTTATTATTATATAATAAGAAATACATAACTGTGCCTATTTTTACCATAATTGGCTTTCATTTGATGACATTCAATAGTAAGATTTATTATTACCCGCATGGAAAATATCCTGCCTGGGGGTGGTTGAAACAGATCCTGCAGACAAGTCATCAATCAGCTCGTGTTTATCTCTTCAGAGATCAGTGATATCAGTGGCAGGAACAATTTCAACCAATCCAAAAGTATTTACTGATAATGAAAGGAAATGTTCATGTGGATTTATGCTGCATCACTCACCAGAGGTCACACAACGTTTTTGCAGGAGGGCTGATTTATTGAGCCTCACCTAAAGTTGGGGCATGGAGGGCTCAGAGGAGCCGGGGCAGCAGCCTTTACCCTGACACATGCTCTGGCCACTGCTCTTTGTGGGAGCAGGTCTAACTCTCCTTGTAGAGGGTGGCATGCAGAGGGCTTTAAGATAATACTGGTCTCCGTGTCCCCACTGCTAACAAGTGCAGCTGAAAGGATTTAAGCCCCATTGCAGACAAAAAGATCTTTTACATCAGATGAACAGCATGCAAAATGATTGTCTTACGTTTCTAAGAAGTGAATTGTCGCTTCTCACTTTGCTATGATGTTGAAGAGCAGAAGGTCTTATGTTTGTGTCCCTGAGAGAGAGGGGTTTTCACAATTTTCTGACAGCATTCAGAATATTTATAGGTATTGACTGCAAGGTTCAGGACAAAGATCTGTTGTCCTTGAGGCGAAATAACAACCCTGACTTTACCTAGTGTTTGCCCCTCAGTGTAATCAGTCTGGAACTAAGACGGCAATTGTGATTTAACCCATGTATGACAGCAGTTTTCTTTCCTACTTTTGCTTTTTTTCTTTGTAAGATTCAATATTTGTCCTTAGTGAAACAAAGAGCACTTTGAATCACAACACCAAGTGTATGTTTTTTAAAAAGTTATGAAGGGGTCTTTTTTTGTCTGATTTCTGTGTTTTTGTCTAAGGAAATCTACTGGAACATTCATTCCTCTTTGAGAGGAAACTTGCTCTGTGTGGACAATAAAGATGTTAAGATCAGGATGAATGTCTATGGGAGATAATAATAGTGAATAAAAAATGCACCAGTCCAGTATTCATATTTTCCAGGAACTGCAAGAACTCAGTTCTGGGTTGTGTTTTAATTCTAAGCCCCATTGTTCCTGACTGGGTTCTGAGTCTGTCAGAAAGACTTCTTCTTTGTTCCTTTGAGCAGCTTCAATCTGAAGCTTTTTGGACCAGTTTCATACCTCAAGCAAAATTTTTAAGATATAAATGTATTTCCATTCTTGCAGCTTTAGAATGTGAAGCGAAAGCATCTTCTTACTGTTTCTTGTTGAACATGAGCAGAGTTGACACCGGCAAAAGTAGTTTGACCTACGATGAGCATGTGGGACGACCAGCAGTTATCAATGGTACGTGATACGTGCCACTAATATACTGCTCCTCTTATGCCAGGGAACATGCCTTGTGAGGCAACAAGCGCTAGCAAGAGCTTCACCTCAGGCATCCTGATAGCCTGGCGTATGTGTTGTGGCGATGCTGACTGTACAGGCTGACATGATTTGTTCTCCCGAGAGATACAAGGTGGGTGAGAACATTTTTTTCCTGTTGACACTGTTGCACTTGGTAGCATTAATCATACACTTGCAGTGTCAGGACCAGAACTTAGTTGTGCCCTTTTACAGATGAATACCCATGGCTGGCGGTACAGAGTTATTTTTCTTCCTTTTTTCTTTCTCAGTGAATATTGGCTTTTGATATAAAGCAAATGGTACTTCAGCTGTGAAGCACTGAGGGTAACCCACCCTCTGACGCTCTGGCATTCACCCTGGCCGCCTGTAGGAGCCTGTGAAGCTGTTTCCTGTTCACAGATGGGATTTGTGAGTTGGTAAAGTTACTCTCCTTGTAAGAGAAGTTATTTGGAAATGCTGTTGTTCCCTTTTAACACTGGTTAAACTTCTTCCCATTCAAAATGCCCACGTGAGGTTTTGTGCCCCAGCCTAGCACCCACCTTTTGCCTCTGTGTCTGTGTTGTTCTCCAGTGTCACATTGTGTATGGAACAGTCTTTCGCACCAAGAACTCAGAGAGTCCTAGATTACTGTGTCACACTGTATCTGTTAGCTTCACTCTGTATTGACAGATTGCTGGTCCATGAGAGGGCTGTGACAATACAACCTGGCATATATTAGCCTGGCATATACTCAGGAGCTTGTTGCCGTCAGCAAACCTGGGGTCCCTAAGAGGTCATTGTCAGCACTGTGCGGGGTGAAGCCATGCAGTACGATCGTGTTAGTGCTAGCTCAGAGCATGAACTCCTGAGAGGGGACTTGGCACTGGCTTAGGCTCAAGGGCAATTGTTGGAGCAGCTTGTGAACAGGCAGCTTGCCAGTTAGATGGGCATAGCTGTGGACAGCTAATAGACCGTGTGTGTGTGTGCAGGGCAGACAAGATGCACAGCTGGGAAACAGGAGATTTCTTTAAACTTCTGCTCGGAGGGGTAAGAGTACATTCAGGCGATGCCAATCCACGGAGAAGTAAAGAAATGACTTCTGGCAGCTCAGACAGGTTCTTGGTCTGGCTGAATCTGACAGAATGCTGTGGGGGAGAACAGGAGATGTCATGGTTAATGAGTATGGAAATTATATCGGTAGCTTGGCCATCTAGGTTTTAAATGTTGTCAGTCTGTAACAGGCAATACTTCAGTCTAACATTTTCTGGCTGCCTAGTTTAAGGCACAAAAGCAGGCAGCCTCCCTAATGAGTCAGTATCTATAGACAGCAAGCTGTTGATAGCAAAGCAGAAATCTTGGCTTCTCATCTCAAAAAGTTTAAATTAATCAAAAAAGATGGTGGGCAGGAGAAGAAGAGGGGTTGTTTTCATTTGTTTTCACATCTTTGACTCACCTGACAAACTAAATTCCCCATCATTTTTCTGTCTCCCTGCTAGGCCCTCAGGAGCATTGTCTTAATTCCACTCCAGCTCATCAGCTATGCAGTGACCCTCTTGCCCAGCTCATCTTTGCATCCTGGAGAGTGTTTAGAATCTGTGCCACGAGTGCTGCGATAAGGTAAAACCTATTTGCTGTAAACATATTGCCATCCAGCATTTCAGTCCAGCAAGAAACAATGACTGAAACTCCAAGGCAGAGGTGTTGTGTATCTTTTAACTGGTATACGGAAAGGATCCTCTTCATGTCTAATGAGTCTGTGGCTCTTGCAGACATCCAAGTGGGCTTTGCTGTCTCCAGAAGAGAGAGAAAGTGACTCTGGAAAGGCAGAGTGTGGAATCTGACACTACTGTGTAATTGAGGAAAAAGAGGTCATATGCATTATTTATGAGCAGAAGGCTGGGCTTAATGTTAACAAGTGAGAAGAAAAACGGCTTCAAAATACTGGCTTTCTGCTCTTCCCTTTAAGAAAGGCTTTGGTTTTAAACTGCTTGCATTTTAGAGCAGGAGAAAGAGCTGTTGTTTATGCCTTATTTTGTGTGTGTGTGGTGGTGTACAAGATTGTGGGAGAGGCAGGGATTGCCCCAAGGAGTGCACTCTGTTCGCTTAAACTGTGGCAAAGATGTGTCATGCCTGCTGCCCTGTAACTAGCTAATCCCAATCAGCTCTAGGCAAAAGATTTCACTGCAAGAGAGAACCAAGCCACTGTTCATCATTTCCATTGGGCAGGGACCGTTTCTAAAGCAGAGGAATTCTCTCTGTATCACTCTATTCACAGATGCCCTCTCGCAACCACTGGCCAGCTTTGAGGTTGGATGAGCTGATCTTGTGGCTTTTGTCCTCTTATGGATCCCCCACCAGTGGGTTTTGTCCTGTCTGGTGCTGGGGTACATGCTGGCACTGGCACGAGTGGTCCAGCTCAGGCTGTGGCAAAGTGTCACTGCAAAGTCACACAAATGTGCTGGGGTTTTGGTTTTTAATGTGTTCTGATGATTTTCTAAAGAAACCAGGCCTGGCAAATGGCAAGTTTTGCTCTTAATGATGGCAACGTGTGATTATTGCCAGCAAGAGATATGTTCCAAAGAGCATGGGATGCTGAGCTGCCTCTTTTCCTGGGAAAACAGTGTGGGTTGAGGCAGGGCAAGTAGCTCCCTGTGTAGACATCACCTCCCTTATGCTGGAGTTACTGTCTGCATGGCTGTCACACCTAGAGGCCCCATGCAGAACTTGTGCTCTTCCTGGACCTCTTTACAGATTAGCACATCCATTAAAGACCCCACCACAGAGGGCTTAAGGGTTCTTCCATTCACCCAGCAGTCATGAATGACACTTGCTGCTGCTGGCTGCTAACTGTAGCCCTGCTTGGGTTGGAGTCCATGACTGGCATGTTTGTGTTGCAAATCTGGCACTAATCCATGAGTTTGCGTTTGCAAAAGTTGTATCCTGTTATTTTCTGTAGGTCCCAAAAGGTAGAAACCTCCAACACTTCTCTATGCAAAGGCCACGAGGCTCTCCTGTCACCATTTCTGCATTACAGCTGGTTGTCCTCTCTGTGGTTTAAAACATAGGCACTTTTTTCCTTCCTGACTGCTTCCTGGAGTGATCCCAAGCAGCCATTAGGGAAGAAAATCAGCCCAGTGGGGTAAGATGAGAATAAGTTGGGTTCTGTAAAAGTCAGGAAGCAAACAGTGAACACCATTGCACTGGAACTGATGGAGGGAAAAAGTACTCTGTTCCTTGATTTCTAACACTGGCTCATTGATTCTTCTCTTGGTTCAATCAGCAGTTACTGCCTCTCCTTAATCCATGTTCATAACTACTTAGTGGAGTGGGTTCTTCGAAGAAATACCCCTGAGAAATCCTAACAACGGGGTGAAGAGAAAGCTGAAGACCTCTGGGATCTTCCCTGTGGCACAGAACAGATGTATTAGAGCAGGGAATTGCTGGCTTTAATAGGCCTCACTTGAAAGTCACTTTGCAGATGGGTTTGTGGCTGCAGATCTTACGTGCCCAGCCAGAGGAGCCAGGAGACATATATCTGTGTGCTGACAACAAGTAGAGCTGCTTTTCTGCTACGAAAACAGGAGTCCTGTTAAGTTGTTTTTTTTACCTTGTCCCCAAGCTTATTATAGCAAAGTAGGTAATGGCAGGAAGGACTAATGACTAGGGATGATTTCTGTAAAGGTGGGATTGGCACAGGAGAGGCTGGAGGTGAGGCACGGCAATGGGGGAGGGAGGCAGCCGTGTGGGGACTTGTGAGTCATGCATCCTCCAGCAAGAAGCACTGAGTCACTGCAAGGATGATCACTCTGCTGTTCCCTTTCTGCTAAGGCTGAGGAAGAGGCAGTTGATACTCAGCTTTGCCAGCTCCCTGGTTAGAGAGTGAGATGTAGAAGGGAAGAAGCTGGAGACCATGGAAAACTGCAGTGAGAGGTGAAGGCGAGCTGTGGCAAGCGCAGCCTTGGTGGCTGGTGTTCCTGCAGAGGGTCTGTGCAGCAGCTGCGAAGGAGAATCCCCCAGTGCATGGGCTCAATGTGGAACAGCAGTTCTGCACCCAGGCTATGCACTGGCTTCTTCAATACCTGTTTGTGTTCCCTCCACCGCAGGGTCAAGGCTCGTGTGCTCTCACACCTGGGAGAGGTGCCATCCACCTCCGCTGTGGATTACAGTTAAGTACAGTCAATGAGGATGTAGCTCTGATGCTTGTTATCTCCAGTCCAGCTCATAATGCTTAGCAGATGAAGAGAGCCATCGCTTCATCTGAAGTGTTGGTGGATTGCTAAAAGAAAATACATCTTTTTATTACTTGTATACACAGGAGAGGAATGCTGCATGGCTGAGCAAAGAGGCCATGGAGAAAAGAGGAAAGAAAATACCTAAAGAGAATCCAAAATTACCCTAAAAGCTGATTTGCACTCATATGGTTAGAGCTTCAAAGAGATCTCTTATGAGCAGAGTGTAAAGAGCCCCAATACACAACGTGGGGTTGTAATTATTTTCAAGGCAGTGAGTGACTCTGAGTGTGTTTGTGCAGTGAGCATTGAGGGCAAGGGCTGTAACTGCAGAGTACAGCCAGTCCCCAAAGCCGGGATCACAAAATGTGATAGCAATTGCAAGTGAGGGCTGCAATTTTCTCTCACTTTACAAGTTTTATGTTGGTAATGTGAAGTAATTAATGAACCAGAACTGTACTGCAGAGGGGGAATAATTTTAATGCTCTTTTTAAAGACCCTACTAAATCAATGGGGCAGGTTAAAAAGGAATGATAGCCTGGAGATTAGGAGACTTAATATGAGAAATTAGGCAGGTTTTGACTGATTGAATCTCAAGCAGGCAGGTACTTTGTGATCTACTGCGTGGGCATTTGTGTGTTTGGTGCATGCTGGCAAAGGCAGAACTCCCTGCCTTTTAGGCCTATCTAGTCAGGCTCTGTAGTCTTGGTCAGAAGTAAGGATCCCTGAGACTTGGAAGGGGTACTGAGAGACTGTAAAGCACAAGCTTTGCTCCTGCTTTCCACTGTGCAGGAGCAGTATTTTTCCACTCCTGTCATAGGTCTTCTGACTACCAGCTACATAAGCGATGTCTACATGGTCTTTTGAAGGCAGATATGAGCTTACTCTGGCCACTGGCCAAGAGAACCAGAAGCCGTGTAGCTGCAGCTAATGTGCTACATGCCCAAATTACTGTGGCCTGCTGAGAGGCAGGATATTAGCTTGAGCTCAGGGCTGTGGCCAGCTCTAGACCATGAGTGAAGCAAGTTTTCATCTGCATGCAGAAGGGCATGTAGGCCAGGACAGCCAGCTTGCATAGGATTTGGAAAGCTGTTTTTTTTTCTTCAATAGGGCACATTAGCTGACCCCATGTAGATCAGGCAGACAGAACTCACTGTGCATCCTGCCCCAGGCAGGAAGAGCAATACCACATGGTTGGCCTCAGAGCCAGCCAGCTTCTCGGTGGCCAAATAAAACTGATTTATGAACTCCATCCAAATTCTGTGGGCCTCCAGTTGGCTACCCCTATTGTAGGCATACCCAGAGTTCCTCTTCTGTTTTAGATGGCAGTGACTCGTTATGGACAGGGAGGGGTTGATTTCAGTCATCACTGGCTCTGAGTTTCTCAGGAGCTGTATAATGTGACACCTGATTGTCCACATTGAGCTCTGAGCTGTGAGGAGGGTGTACATGCGCATGTGATGTGTTTGTGCAGTCCAGCTCAGAAGAAAGGCTGTCTCTGTTTTGGATGGGTGCCTTTGCTGGCTTTTTCTCCCTAAAATTCTTTATTGTCTTCATTTTGAAGGCTGCTTCACTTAAGAAATTTCACCATGTGCTATTTTTTAATGTTAAAGAAGGAAGCACTCTGTGTGTGTGTACATAGATGTGCGTCTGTACACATCCTAAGTATAATACAAGAAAGCAGCAGTGTTTATATGTAAGTACATACACAAAATCCAGTCTTGTTTATCTTAGAATGATACATAATATATCAAGGATCCACAACAACCACTAAGAATGCAGTATACCGTGTACTAGGCAGTATCATAGTGCAGTGAATCGGGGACCTCTTTTCCTTCCACTCAAAACATGTATCCCCCTTCTCCTGCTCTTATGCTTCCCCTTCTGTAACATTTCTGGATCATAAAGCATTTTAAAAGCAGGAATTTGAGTAACTGTCTCAGTTACTGAGGGATGAAGCTTTAATCAAAGCAGACCCATCAGGTGAAATTCTGGCCCCATAAGAGTCAATGGCACAACTTTCACTGATCCTTCATGGAGTCGGGATTCTGCTCGTATCTTGTAACAATTGCCTTTTCTGAATTTGAGGCATTAGCCCTAGAATGGAATAGAAAAGCTAAAAATAGAAAACAGTCTGACCTAAAATAGTTTGACATCCATATCATAGTGCTTATTGTCTGAGAATACATCTAAATGACATGTTGATTAATCCTGAATTGAGGAGAATGTGATTCATTGGTAAGAACTGGGACTGTACCAATAATTCAGTACCAGAAGCTACACAGCCATTGACTCAGTGGGAAATGTTTCCAGTAAAACTTTATTTGCAAGCTGTCAGATTCATCTGCCATTTTCCCAGCTACTTTTATTCCTTTCTGAGCCGCCTGGGCCAAACCCTCCAACCCAGTTCATGTGGGCTATCAGCTGCTAAAGCAACTTTTCCCCCTGCTATTTACTGAAAACAAAACAGTCACATCAAGGCAGGTTGCTGTGAGTGGCTTTTAAGAGAGATGTCGGTTGCACTTAGTGCGCAGCTGGGGCCAAAGTGAAGTCCTGTAAGTGCCTGAGCCATTCAGCTGGAAATTACATCTTGTGTAGGAACCTAAATGTCAAATTCCCCAGTCCCCCTCTCAGCCAGAACTCCAACAACTCCCCTATTCCCATGGGTCTTCTTCACTTTCCTACAGATGTAACTGTGCTCTCTTTCAGATACAATAAATCATATAGGGGAATGCCACTGTCTAAAGCAAAGCGAGCTGTCACCCGGGACTTCAGATGACACTTAGCCACATTAACGAGTAAACAGAGCCCACAGGAAAGATGCCTTTTGAGATGCACTGTTTGTGTCAGCAGTGCTAAAACTAACGAACCAAAACAATGAGGAGAAAAAAGGGAGCTGTCAGAAGCACCTAAAGCTATAGGTGCAAAGTCAGATTGGTTGAGAAAAGCTCAAACATGAGGAAATCTTCGGGACAGTACATAAATTATCTTTTGCATAAGCAGTAAGTGCATAATCCTGGCTTTGTGATAAGAGTAAAGCACTAAAAGGAAGACTAAAGAGAAGGCAGCAGACTTGAATGTGCTTCTTATTTTGGAGCCTTCTCATGGCAAGCAGGCAAGACTCGAGCCAAAGTCTTCAGGACACAGAAGGAAGCTGGATCTATTATGCCATCGCATGGCTCATGGGCAAGCTGGTATAAAGAAAGAGATCAGCTATGCATTGTTTAGAAGGAGCCCCACAGAGCATGCAGTGTAACGGGCATCCCCAGGGCATTGGGAGGCAATGTATCAACAGTCGGTGGAACTGGTCCAAATTTATAGCAATGCAGCTGAATCATAATTTCACTCTTGGTGATGGGGGAGCACAAACGTGCACCAGAAAAAAACACCTCAACTGGTGGTAGGGTACAGAAAATGGTGCTGGGGAAATGGCTTTGCAGTCCTTGCTGTTGCTAATCCCCTCAGTTGTGATTCTTGTAGTCTACACTCAAACTAATTACCCTTCCATTGAACCACTTCTTAAATAACGATGCTCTGAAGGAACCTTTCAGATCACTAACATGATGAGGAGAACGGTATTAGCTACAGTTCTTATATTTGTGGTTACTTCATGTTTATACAAACAAAAGTGCTTGGGCTTGAATTAACAATAGCTGTAATTTGGGTTTTGTTCCTTCAGTGATCCCCGAATTATGCCTGTGTGCATAATTTGGTACCAGAGGCAGAATAAACATCAACTGTAGTAGCTGAATTTTTAAGGTTAATACTAAGGCTAAGTACATAACATTTATCTTTTGAAGAAGAGAGCATGTGTGCTCTGGGTGAGGGGGAAGGTGGAAACCACGTCTGCGAGAGCAATGGGTGATGGCTTAGTTCTGCATGATAAAATAAATAACTTCGATTAACTTCAAGCTCCAGTACCTCAGATGTTTGTTGTCACAGAGCAGCAGCTTGGCTGATTGGCAGCTCTGGTTTAGTCGACATGTGTTAACAGAAATTGCTCAATTTACACAGAGCACTTCAATCTGCTGTTTTAGAAGTTTCTGTCTCACAAAGAGCAGCATTTCAGCTTTTGACTAAATGGAGGACTTGTAAGGGGTATTAAAGAAATTGCTATAGGTCAGACTGCTGACTGGGATGCGTGGCTTGCACGTGTCACTGCAGATACTTCCCAGATAATGGTACTGATTGAGATTTTAATCTGGACAAAGTGCTGGAGGCAACTTTCTTTCCAACGCTCAATTATCTTGATGATAATATGCTTTTTTCTTTCCTGTGTTCAAAATGTGTGGTCTGCTGCAACTGTGCAGTGTGACTACAGTGCTGCTCAGAAAGGGAAAAAAAAACCAGTGAACAGAATTCATGCCACGGCAAAGGGCACTTGGAGCACGAGTCCCATAGCATGGAAGACAGTGTATTTTTACCTTGGATGGATAAGCCATGAGAAAGGCTGCATTTCTTCCCACAGGCTACAGGATGACTCCTTACTGGTTCTCAACAGCCACATAGGAATAAATTTGAGGCACAGCCTGCTACTAGGACTATATAGTATGTTGTAGGGGCAAGAGTATCACTTTATTGTGCATATGCATCTTGCATCCACCCTCATGGGATGCTGATCCATAACAGAGTCTTCGAAAATCTCACACAACACAAAGAATTCAGACTAGTTTCCCACGGACATGCTCCATAAAAGAATTTCTTAGAAGAGATAACTCAGCCAGGAAGTGGGAACTAGGGGGCCAGATTCCTTCATTCAAGTCAATCTCCCATCAGTAGAGGATGTGAAGAATTGTCCCTATATGACTAATTCCAACTCTGCTTCCCTGAGTTCAGTAACAGTTTCTAAAGTAGAAGGGTGAAGCCATTTGAGAAAATCAAGTTTTATTTGCTTTTTATTCATGAAGGATTTTTTTGGCTAGATTGAATTTCTAATAACACTTAGTTTATTAAAATTTATGAAATCTAGAATTACTTTTCAATATCGATATCATATTCTGATCCTTAATACTTTTCATCAAGCTCAAGGAATGAAAACAAACTCAGCTGTTCCACGTTTGTTCCTAATTGACTTTTGCCAGGGTTGTGTTAGCATTGTTACATCCTCGTTATTAGATGATGGCAGAGTCCACATTTCTGGGACAAGGCAGAATACCCATTCTTGCCTTCAGCAGTTTGCAACTGGAAATTAGAGTGTACCCAATCTGCTAGGAGAGCCAGAGACCGCGCTGCTGCTTTCACAGCCACCTCTGTCCCTCTCTCTGCATTGTCTGCAGAGCACACAGTGAATTTGGCTCATTTTCTTTGTTTATGTGTCCGGTTGATTTGATGCCTGAAGTGAATGCATGCACTCTACACAATGCACAGAAGATTTTTGGCTTTTTATGGCTAATTGAAAGTCTTTCCATTTATGTTAGATTAAGCTGTATTGGATTTAGTTAAGCTAGTGCTGGGTAGCCACTTTTATTCTGCACTAAGAGTGATTTGTGTCTATTTACCTTCAATCCATTCCTAATTGGCTTGCACTGAGCTGAATTAACACCTGATTTATGCCCTCAATTATCCCATTTCAGCCAACAGCTCAGACATGCTGTCCGGTTCCAGCAACTGAACGAGTTAGCGCACATCAGTTGAGGCACAGTAACTGCAGCTTGCCTTGCTTTAGCCTGCAGCAAACGTGAGGTTCAGTGTGTCAGCTTAACCTCAGGGCCAAGAAAAGGAAAAGTCTAAACTGGTTTCTTCCATCTGAGATGGCCACAGGCTAAGAGCAAACACCCATGGTCAATTACCATGGCTCAGCTGATGCATGGTAAGTTGTCAAGCATGTCAGTACGTGAATGAGATCACTCAGTCATGTATTCAGACCATGGAAGTATCATTTTAAACTGGTGTTACATAAAGAAGTGTAACTATGGGTATGGACACGTGGACAAATTGGCATGGGGATAACAAGGCTCTGTGTGTCAGCTTTTCCCATACACGTACCTGCAGGAAATGCTAGATGATTTGAGGTAGCCTCATCCTCTTTTGCCCAGGGGGAAGGTATAGTCAAGGCACAGCAAATTCAGAGCCTGGATTCTATTGCAATAATGGTTTTAACCTAGTTTAGAACAGTTCAGCTCTGCTAAAGTGTAACAAAACATTTAAACTACTTCTACACCAGTTAAACTATACCTATTGCTTAGATTACTTTGCTTAGGTCAAATCTTTTGCAGGCCAGATCTTTGAATTAGTAAGAGACTTTCCATTGCCTTCATAAAGCAATATGTAATGGAGAACCTTGAGGATGCTTCATTTTAGAGTCCAGTTGAAAAATGAACTTGTATCTTTCTTAAGAACCATTGGAAAAAAACCCAAGAAAAACAATAGAAGAAACCCAACAATCCCAAACTTTCAGCTTTCCTCCCAGATAACACTAGTTGTCTTACTTTATCCCTGTGGGAGAGCTAAGGAGAAATTTGCTCCTTTCCAACAAGGAGCACAACAGGATTTGCTAAACTGAAATGAAAGATAGAAAAGTTCCAAACCCAGGACGAGCCTGGATCCTTTCAAGCGATGACTGAGGTTAGTGAAACACAGGATCAAACACCACAACTTTGTATGCTTTTCCTTTTTATTCAGTATCTTGAACTCAATCTCAGTTAATCTTTCTCTACTTCCATATAATGAAAGGGAAGACATTTGATTAGGTTATGTGAGATCACACGGATTGATTCAACACATGGCTGCAGGACCAGGCGTTATTATCTCTCCTAACACGGACACATTTTGAACACTGCTTCTCACTCTGCTATCAGCCACCGCCACCTCTGCAGTAATGTGACAGCAAGAGAAAAAGGATGGGAAGGCGATAAAGTTTGCCCACGCAAGTAGAAAAGAACTTTCTGTCCAAAGCCAGCTGGCTTGGCTTGGAAATGAAATGGCATTTTAGGATGAGGTGACCTGTTTATATGTGTATCAGAGCTTTGTCTCAAAGCACTTGTCCTAGATGCTACAGCAGGGTCTGTGAAGTAGTTTATCATCAAGTAAGTAACCACGGAAAACAGGTGAGCTGTCTCAGTGCCAGTTTGTCTTCTGAACTGTTTGACAGATAAGAAACCATCTTCAGAGATTGCAACAAATGTGCTGCCGCATTTCATGGTTAGAACTGAGCATATTTTTAGTAAAGGGTTGAGAAAGTATGCAATAATCCTAAATCACAGCCAAGAAAACCATAAACCCCTTAACAAATGCCTGTTCAGATACAGAACTCTGAAATGTGCACCAGTTGATCCATGTTAACACTCTGATTGGATTTTTAAACTTATTTTCCAAACAAAAGCAAATGTGCAGCAGAGATCAATGGCATTTTTGCCTTTAGTTGAAGGGGCCAGAGGGTTTCTGTGGAATCATCCTGTGTGTACCCCCAAAGGAATCAATGGGAAATACACCAATGACATACTTGTACTGAGGGAGTCTGGACTCCATTACAATAGGCCCAAAATGCATCTTATAAACTGCCCAAGCTTAAGAATTAAACTTTATTTCTTAAGTTAACTGCTTTGAAATTTCTGTGTTGTGCCTTACACATTATAACAGAGCCACTGTGGGCTCTGGGGATGAAGCTTACAAGGTCAGGGCAATAAAAGCTGCTTTTCACATGTGCAGTTTGGTCAGTGGCATTTACAGCGACGCAGGTAAATGCAGGAAAAATAATGCTTATACTTACATTTTAAGAGCAGCTCTAACTGATTGCAGTGGGAGCTGAGGGTGCTCTGCGCAAGTCAGGAGAAACTTGCCTGGCTTTTAAGAGTTCCATGAGTCTTTTGTCACTTGAAGAGGCCCCATCAGCTTCAAACCTACTTTGGAAAGTAGTTCAAAGTCTTTCCAGGTATGATGGTCTCCTATATCTATTTCTGTCCCTTTTGTTTCTTAACAGCATGGGATACTGACCACACATACTGCTGTCAAATATAGAAATTAGAGTAAAAAGGAGACATTTTCTCTTTAATCCCTTAGAAAATTTTCCAGAATAAAACACAGTTCTTAAGTTGGTAATATCCCTTTAAGAATTTATTTGCCAGGTAATGTTAGAGGAAGAAAGACTTTAAAGTCAGTTTGAACATTTAAAAAGACCTCTTTAAATCGATTTTGAATCTATATTTAAGTAGTGTTTGCTCAGGTCTCCAAATGATAAAATATATTCTATGCCTTAAGAATGCAGGTAACTTTAAAATCCTTTTAAGTGATTTCTAGCTCTTTGGAAAAAGGGCAAGATCTACCTAAGAAATACTTTGTTGAATAAAAATAGTAGTTTAGTGTTGCAGTATCTGACAGTCATAGTATGCATAAAGCTACAAAATCATTATCAGACGAAGGCCTGCCATTTTGGAATAACATGGTAAATACGATTGTTGGGGTTTTTTGAGGGGTGAAATAATACAGTGCCATCAGAGGAGAAAAGTGCATTCTAATAACAAAAACATTGAATGTAACTATTTTTCTTTAGATCTGCTATGCAATCTGTGTGTTCTCTATAAGATGTCAAACTATACCGTGCATATGTACACTTTGCTCTCTCTATAAATATACATGTGCATGACACATTTCTGAAAGCAGTAAATGAGTGCTGGGGAAATACAGAAACAATGAAGTTCCTAAGAGAGGCTGATTTTTTTCAAGTTATTAAAAGAAGGTGGCGAGCATTCATGAGGATATGAGAATTTAAAGCTGTCTGCAGGAAACTCTGAAAACCTCTGGTTAAGGCTGCTGCCAAAAAATCTCAGCTATGTTATGTCAGAATGTTTAATTGCAAGCTGCAGTTTTAATGAATGGAAAGATATGGCAAAAGCAGGAAGTTTCTGAAGCAACACAGAGCGACCAAGAAAATAAAATACCAAAGGTTGTAATCTTGAATGCTGTTGGAAGCAGGAATTTCCATCCACGCTCTGAGTCCTTTTCCTACTGCGCAGAATTTGCCAGCTGTCTGGCTGAGGGGAGAGGTAAGCTGTTCTGGATATCATCTCCTGGGCTCAGGGCAGCACTTGTTATGTCTACATGAAGAAGTCAACTTCTTTACATTTGTCATTATGGGTGTTTACAGAAATGCAGCTTAGGAATAAAGGGAGGAAAGGCAAATGTCAGAGTGCATTAAATAACATATTTTCTTTACTTTCCAAGAAGCTTGCTCGCAGCATGATGTTACTATTTATATCAGATCTCTTAAACCCAGCTGTTGGTTCATGTTAACATGCGGAATGGTGAGAAAATCCCAGCAGAAGAGCGCGAATCCCGGGGAGACTTGTGTTCTGTCATTGTGAGGACCTAGAAAACATCCCAAGTTTTGCTGAGGTAAGGATCAGGCGTGCAGTTGGTGAGGTGCGCAATACAAATACTTCCCGTGTTGATCCTCCAGTATTAGAAGGCCAAGAGCAAAGCAAAGCGAAAAGTGCCAAACGCTGCAACAGACAACTTCAGATAACTGAGCCCCTGGCTGGAAAAGTTTGAGAGAGAACTTTTACCTGTAACTCAAACCTGGCAGCTATACTGTACACCCACATTACAGCATTCTTAGACAAGCTGTGTCTGATCTAATCTTATGTACCTTGGCCACAAGTTTTGGAAAAACAAATATTCCCAAGGCAATCAGATTGCTGAATGTACTATATAACGATGTGGAAATACTAGTGGTTTACAGAGGGCAGTTTATGAAATGGATAGAGTGATTTTAATTCATGCATTGTCAGGCAATCTGGACAACTAAAATAAGGAAACTTTTCTTGATTAAATCTGTCTTTAGTGGAACACCAGAGGCAAACAGCAGTGTAACAGCAATAATTCCAGCCTCAGACGGGGAAGTCAGGGGAGTCTGTTCCAAGCCAGCTTTCTGCGAGTGAAAGGCTGTGTCTGTACTGAAGTGGTCATCCTTGGGTTAACAGGGTTACCCAGAGTGTTAGTGGAAAGGAACCATTATCTGCTCCTCTCTGATTTCCTGCTCCCTAGGTGGGAGTCCCCCCTGCTCCTATCCTTTGTTTCCAATGCAAGTTCCCATCCTGAAACACTGCGAGTACAATTTGGTTTTGTTGCAATAAGAAGTCCGTTACAAAATCTTCATTCATAGAGTATTTCCACCATTGTAAATGGAACAATGTTAGGAATTGATCTGGCCTGAGATTTTAAGAAACCTTATTCTTAAACCTGTTTCATAGACCCTTCTTCCCTCTGAAGGATAACTTGCGTGGCAAAAGCTACAGAACATTGCCTACTCCTCTATAATTTTAAAAGTCCTGAATTTGGTTTATTTTTTTATTATAGAAAGTTCACCTTTAGAAGCATAAGATTAAGCATTTTTTTTTTCCAGGACATAAAAGCTGATTTCTGGAATATAAAGAACATTTGAAAGGAGGCCTGAGGAACAATCATGGTACAGCTCTGGAGTGGTTTCTAAGAAGGTCCTAAAACGTAAGTTAAAAGTTAGTGGAGATAGGATTTCGGTGGCAGTGCCTCCAAAATACCTTGAATGGGTGGGTGGAATAGAGATGAAAGGGAAAGCTTTATTGCCATAACAACTGCTGGATGATGACTCTATTCAACTGTGAGGCTATTTAGTTAAAATTAAGAATACTAGTGACTTTTTTCCCCCCCATGTTTTTCTCTATATTAGCTATTAATGTGCCTTTATTTCTCTTTGGAAAGCATGGAAATTACACTGTCTGTTACTGACCAAGAGAAGAGATTTCAGGTGGTTCTTTCTTTGTCTCTGCGTTGTAGATAAGAGGGGCAGAAACGCATTCAATGGTTGTTCTTTCTCAAGAGTGATCCTAGCAGATGCTTGCAATGATTTCTCACTTGTCATATTGACACTCAAGCGTGATGTTCTCTGGGGCTTTGTTATGTTGCTGCTTCTATGGTTTTATAAAGAGAGTAATTTTTTCCTCTGTAGCATGGATTTTTCTTAGTCATCTGCAACTCTGCATCCTTTGCATTACCTAGCTGCATTTGGCCTTTGCATTTGTCCTGGAAAATAAACCTAATGCAGAACATGGCCATTAAGTCATGTAATGATTTTAGTCATTTTTATACCTAAATTTTTCTATGATTTTATTCGTGTCACCCTAAGGGGTGGTAGTTTTCATTTATGCTATTGTGACCTGTGAGAACATCTGTGACCTCCCCATCACCCATTCTTTTTCACCAGTGGTCCCAGGAGGGGTCTGCAGAAGCAGATGTAGCGGCACATCACCGCCTGTGGAAAACAACATCTGTAATTTCAATTGGATGCCATATTTTGCACTTCCTTTTCTCAATTGTTACAGAGGGCAGCGTTTCAATTGAGGGAGGAATGCACTTCAGTGGGAAAGGCGCTGCTGTGTACCCCATAACCATTGTTTGCAATCCCTTGAGCAACACATGCTATGCTTATTCTTGTAGTGCCACTGAAAAGGACAGATTAGACCCAATTATTTATCTCTTTGGCTTTCTGCTCTATTTTTGCCAACTTAGAGTAATACTATTACATACTGAAAATAATTAATGAGAAGTCCTTGCTTAGGCCTTGCTTTGGTGCCTTACTCAGACTCCCACTGACTTTTATAACTCAGATAAAGAGTTCAGGATTTTATCAAACATCTTTTGAGCATATTGCTGTCATAAGAAGATTTCATGGTATTGATCATTAGATGCTAGTAACAGACCGTACAGATATTATGGATGATAAGCATGGTGAGGAAGAAGGGAATAAACCATGTTCATATAAAAATCAATAACATTTGGACCGTTCATGTTGAGAATTGTAAGGAAACTACGTATTTAAATCTCTTCCTGATTATTATAGGTAAGAATCAGTTTGGAAATACAATAGTAGGTGGCAATTACTTGGATTTTGTTATTTGTTTTTCACACTTATTGTTAGCTTTTTCCTAGATCCACTGTAAGAAGCGCATAGCCCTGCACTTCTGCTTTGAGTGAAAGGTGGATGTTTGATAACTTGTTCAACTCATTTAGTGGCCATATATTTAAATCCTAAGTAAACTGTACATTATAACTCCTGAACTTTAAGACTGCTGTGAGCTGTAAATGCCTGCTTCCATTCGAGCTGAATGTTTGGAAACTGGATAACAGAAGTTGACATCCATTTTTTGGGAATGACCTAGCAGGATCAACCTTTTTCCTTCCAGTGCTGGAGGTTGGTGGGTTGGGTCTTTCTGTCATCCTTTCTGGCATCCTGTTTTCTCACCCTGTGTGGAGCTATCTTTTTGTACCAAGTTCATGATACAGTCTTCTGAATATAAAGAACTCTTCTTTCCAATTTCCAGAGAAAGCACGGTTGATCCTCCTGTCCTGAAGCAGAGACAAGCACTCTCCATCGGTGATTTAGTGCTTGGAAATGGTTCCCATTGTTTCACTCCGAGGCCGCTGGTACCTTGCAGGATAACTGTGAAGAGTCTGGAGCGCGGATGATTTTTGGCAAGTATCTTTTTTATCATCAAAATTTTATGTTTGGGTCATTCTTCAACCACTGCCTTATGTGAAGGAGAAATGCGCCGGTTTTATGTCTTTTATTATGTATTCCAAAGTAAGTCTTTTCTACTTAATATTAATGGGAACTTTGACAAAGATAACGTGAGGTGGAAGAACCATAGTGGACCGTCACCTGAGCCTGAAAAGTGAAGACTGAGCTCACGTCCTCATAGAGCAGTGATTCTCACAGGGCAGACAGACGGTAACAATAAAACAGCTATATAGAGCGGGGAGGAGGTGGTGTCTGTGAGGGGGACGGAGGTAGCCGGGCTGTTTGCAGTTGGTGCCTGGTGTTGGTCTCCTGCATCCTCTGGTGATGAGATCTTGCCAAAGGATGGGCGACCACTTACTGAGACGTGTTTTAACGCACTCGAGGACGTGACTTTGTAACCGAAGAGCAAAGCTTTGCCTTGCTGGAGACAGAGGAGCGCAGGGACCGCTCCTTTCTCTGTCTGCGCTCATTAACCGCGGCCTGGGGCGGTGCTGGAGCGGCGGGGCAGGCCCGAGGCCGCGCTGAAGGCCGCTCCGCCGCCGTCGCCCCCGGCAACCCCCTCAGCGCGGCGCTGCCCTGCCCTGCCGGGCCACGAGCACCCGCGCACGCGCCCCTCCCCGTCGGGGCGGGGCCTCGCCGCCTGCGTCACCGCGTCCCTGGTGCGCGTGCGCCGCCCCCAAGGTTGGGACGGGCAAAGGCTTCGTCGGCCCTCGGACCCGCACATGCTCGGCTCTGATTGGCTGCCGCTCACCCCCGCCGCCGTTCTGATTGGAAGCCCTCCCGCCACTCAACCCCTCCACGTTTCGTTAGGCCCCGCCCACCAACTGCGCTCTGATTGGCTGGCGCCTCTCGTCCTGTGATTGGTGGCACCGCCCCTTGGGTCGGGCGCGCTGCCCTATGAGCGCGCGGAGCCGCAGGACTGGGTCGGCGGTGAAGAATGTAGACCCGGCCGCTCCCCATGGCGAAACAAAATAATCCGGCGATGTTGGGCGTTCAAACCGCCGTGATCCCAGCCCCGCAGCCGGGCGCAGCCTCCCTTCGCACTCCCCTTCGCTGTCCTCCTCGTCCTGTCACTGCCCGGCTCGGTTGAGCGCCCTCAGCGCCGTCCGAGCTGTCAGGAGAAAAGCGCGGAAGGATACTGCTGAAGAACTGCGCTCCGTCGAGGAGTGTGACAGAGGAAGTAGTTCCGGCCCTGATTGGGCCTTGTTTCCCAAAAATAGCGCGCAGCGGGTATCCGTGCGCCGGTGTCAGTGTCTCCTGAGGAGCCCCGGCGGGGAGGCGGCAGCAGCGGCGAGGGGACGGGCGGGTGAGCGAACGAGCGAGGGGGGTCCCGGTTCTGTGGGGCGATCGGGAGCGGGTTCCCTCAGCCCAGCGGCGAGGGTCGGCGGCGGGGAGCGGCTGGCGAACGGGGTCGGGGCAGGGGCAGCGGGTGACGGGCGGGGGCAGTGGCTGAGGGGGGCGGCTGAGGCAGAGGGCAGAAGATGGAGGTTTTGGGCCCGCCGTCCCCTTCCCGCTGTGCCGCACCGAGCGGGGCGGGGCGGGGGGTGCCGGCGGGGGAGGGGCGCGGGCGGCGGTTCGGGGTCCCGCCGGTGGGGGAGCGCCCCGAGGCCGGAGCCTCCCGGGGAGTTGTGAGCCGGTGTCTGGAGCAGAGGATGGACGTTATGGATCAGGCCGGCGGGGTCTGCCCGGAGGCTGGTGCGCTGGGGAGACAGGGTGGGGTGCGAGGGCCTGGCGTTCGGGGAGCACTGAGGTAAGAGCGGCTTCGCCCGGGTGGCCAACTTGTGTACTCGGGGTGCGTGTGCGCCTGGGAAGGCGGGGAGGAAAAGTAGCTTTTGTCCTGCTCCTCGGCAGCCGCGGTGGGTAAGCAACGGCACGCTTAAAAACAAACAAACAACAGCAAAAATCCTTCCTAGGAGCCTGTCCGTGGGACACACCGGCGAAAACGAGCGGGGGTCGGTTGGGGAGGGGGTGAGGGTGGAAATTGTTCAAGTAGTTGTACACCGCATTAAGGTGTGCTGCGAATGGGAGGGGAAACTGTTCGCTAATGTGTAAACTAGAGGATGTTTTGTCCAGAGGAAGGAGATAGAGCGTACAGCTGTGTCGTACTGCAAGTAGGATTTCGTGTTCGGCAGCTGTGTGCAGGAGTCGGGAGAAGAGGGAAAGAGACTGCTGTTTCTGACTGGAAACAGTCGGTTTTTGAGTTTACGGAGCTGTATTTCCCAATAAATCCGTAGCGGCTGTTGAGATGCGAGGTGCTGAGGAGAGTGGAATTGCTTAGAAAAACTAAGCCATAGTGACTTGTTTGACAGGTGATTAAATTTCCGAGTTGAGAAGCTGGAGTTCTAGAGGGGAGGGGGAAAAAAAAAAGAACAAGAAGAGGGTATTTTTAGTGCTTAGTATAAAGCCATTGAGTCCCGTAGTTATACAAAGACTGCGTTTATTATGAACAGTGGGGGAAACGGCAAAAAGGACGAATTTAGGAAGAGTAGTAAGGAAAGTGGTTTAGTATGGAATTGGTAATATAGACAGTATTTATTTTAAACCTTTTCCACAACCTGGTAAATAGTTATGGATCATAAGGCAGGCTGTGAGCTTTCAGACTCAGTTGTGTTAACTGTCTACGTGTAGTTATTCTGTATACGGGTCTCTTTTCATTTTTAGGAACTAGTTACATTTTGATAGGTATTTCTGTTGTCTTGTTATTTCTAACTGGTGTTTAAGCAGCCCGTGCAAAAGGTATCACAGCAATATTCCTATAATCTTGTCTGTCTGTTTCTAAAATCATTTAAAATGCTTATCTCACCTCTTACATATAAGAAAGTAATCTTTGGCTTTTTTTCCTTCCTCTGTAACAAGTGATTTGCATTTGGGGGAAAAGTGTGAGGTTCCTCTTTTAAACTATTTTTTCCATTTAGGTGCTAGAATATGTGAAATATGACATGTCTTTCAGTTACATAACTTAGAAGAATTGCAACAAAGGATGTAATGTTAACACTTTTGGTCACTAAAGGGTCTTAATTATAAACGGTAGTGTAAAATTCTTTATTTGTTTAGCTGTCAAAAGAAAAACAAGAGAATGGGACAATATGTCTTGCTATTAAGGGATTATGATAGTGCTGGGCAGTCGGAGATGAGCCTTTTTGCTTGCACACATTCAGCTTGGAATTTAGGAAGGAATATAACCCAGTGCCCTGGTTAGTTATTTTTCTCCTCCATGATTCTTTTCTAAATCTGTAGTTGACGTAGTCCACCAGTAGTAGTAGTGGAGTATCATCGGTGCATGAGAAGAATCCTTCAATGGGAGGGACAGGATCTTTAGAGCAATTTTAGTGTAGGTGGCACAGTGTCTCTTCAGTTTTAATATTATAGCATTTCAAATGATTTATTTCTGAGAAGGTATTTACAGACTGTAAACTATGGTAAAATATATTAGCCTTTAGGTTTTATGTTTGCTTATTTTGCTTTATTTTCTTAAGAGTGTGCTTAAGCCTTACTCTTCACCTCTATAAATGAGTGAGCCCATAGAATGCTATGCACAGATACCTGGATTTGGCTTCCTGTAATTTCACATAGCATTAGTTTCTTTTTTTGCCAAATAAGGGGTGGAGAAATAAGTGAACACTGAATTTTATGGTGCTAGGTGTGATCTATAGAATTGAGTCATTTGGACTATAAAGGTGAGAGGGATATGGCTAAATTAAAACTTGAAGAAATTCAAAATAATAAAATGATTTATTATGGCAGAAGATCTCTCTTATTTACAAACCTTATTTAAGCTGAAGTGTGCACAGTTTGCCTTGAACTGGTTGATGTGGACAGCTACAGGGTTTATTTCAGAGTGTTAGCCAAGTTTCTCAGATAACTTGTTGATGTCATTCTGTGTGTTCTGGGCCTAAGTGCTGCTTTGGAGAGACTGGAGGCACCGTGCAAGCTTGTGAACAATGCCACGCTACCTTGTCTGCTTTCAATCGCACCCTGTATAACACAATATAGCTGATTAATTCTCTAACAGTGGTAAAATTAGTGGAGTATAGTGCTGTATAATGTGCAAGTCTGTATTAGTTTTTCCTAAATAAGACCTATCTTGAATTACTGTATTTTGTTATGCCCTTGTGATGCATGAGAGATGCCTGTGTGTTTCAGAGCAATTAAAGTTTCCTAAAAATAAACATTAGTACATTTTATTCACCTCCCCAGTTTCCTAAGTTTTTATTTTTAAAGGCCACAGGATTAAATCCTCTCTAAATTTTAGTCTTTGGGCCTTCTCAGTCATGACAGCAGCCTGATGACGTGTGCCCTGGAGAACCATTTCTTTCTCATTGAAACAAAATTTACTTTGAATTATTGGAACATCATGTGGTGACATATATATTATGTAGCTTTTAATGCACCAAGTTGCTTTATTTTTCACATTTCTTATATTTGAAAGCTATTATTTTATGTGTGTAATAATGTATTCTTCAGTTGAGCAAATGGGGCTAAAGTCAAAATCTCTGTCTGATAATAAGGGTGAATTTTGGTGTTCAGATTTGATTCCTTCAGCTTTGGTAAAGTAACCAGAAAAAATGAATGCAGCATTCTTTTTTCCTTGTATGCTTTACTGCTAGTGCTAAAGGCTAATGCAGTAATTATTTGAATGGGCTTGCCAATGTGGTGCTGAAGCGATCCTGAATGCGGGTTTAGTTTAACTCTTTCTCCTGTCATGTGAAATGAATGAAGTCTCCAGAGATGCAGTCAGATCCTGAAATAGCTAAATATAGCTGCCTCCTTCCCTGGATGTTTACCAGGTGGTTTTGGTGTCTTAGGAAGTTTGTAAGATTACAGCAAGACATTATTTTGCCTTTTTTTTCCCCCCAAGTTAATTTTGTTGAGCTGCCAGTAAAAGGCTTCAGGAACTTTTTTGGACAGCTAATCCAAATACGTTTTAGGTCATTGATGCAGTCTCCAGTGAATGAACAAAACGGTGTTACTCTGAGTTAAAAACAGGCTTCAACTGTGTAGTATGACAGTTGCCCTCCCCCACCATATGTTCTGTGGTAGAGTACCAGCTAATAAATAATGCCATGGAGGGTCAAGTTTGCAACCTGGAATAGTGAATTTTGGTTTTAAGTGTTTGATCTAGATTTCTACCTCTTGCCACTCCTCTGCTGTGGTATACTCTTATTTTAACATTTGATCTTTCAAGTTGCTGCTTACGGAGTTAAAGGGATAATTTTTTTTTCTCTTCCATATTAAAGGACTAATTTTTGTTCATCAATTGTCTTGTTTCAGCTTTTGTTTAATGGCTCTGCAAGAATTTTTCTAGATTTCTTTAACTCAAATCTTTTTAGGAACATGTTACTGTATACTCATTTCCATTTGTCACTAAAGTGTGCATGCAAGGCAACTTTGTTCCTGAGATTTCATTCCACCCCCTTGCCAAAATAGTCACGGAGTTGGAATATTTTAAATTGTATTTATGGTAATCTTTTTCCTTTCTCCTTTTATCTGTAATCTGAGGCTGCAGTGAAGAGTTTGACAGGAATAACTGTTGGGTAAAGACAGCAAAATTTTGTGGTCAGTCTTCTCAGAACTCAGGTGCAGGACAATATGGAACCTTTTTTACAGAAAGCACTATGCTTTTTTTCCCCTGTGTGTTATAACAGCACAAGTGTGCCTATATGATGAGAAGAAAATACATCCTTCTTAATAAGAGTGTGATTAATTGAATTATTTTTCAGGAAATTAACTACTTTATATTCAACATGTTAGTGGTGCTTAATTAGGTGGGCCTCCCAGTCCTATTTGTCTCTGTCCCTGAATAGCTCTTGAATTCTGCCCAAGTCCTGTTGGGCCAACCTAAAGACATAAAAATATATTCTGTATTGCTTTGTGCTCAGCTGGATTTCACTAGTAGCTACTAAGTATTGTTGCATGCCTGTTTTAAGTATGTTAAGATAAAAGGAAGTGTTAGGGTTTATCAGCCAAGCATAGTTGTGGAAAGGGGCTTGCTTAATGTATCTGTGTACCAGGCACTGATGACAAAGCATCTTTTACTGTGCTTTTTTAACCTTATTTTTCTTCCCCTAATAAAGAGCTAAATAACCAGGAGCAAAATGTGTTGTCTTCATTGTGGTAGTCAGAAATCACTTGAAAGAGTGGGGTGTAGAATGACTGCGTTTGTGCTTATACTTTTATGATAATAGAGAGGAAAAAGGTTTTCTTCAGTTACTTCAGATCCTTTCAAGTGTTTTTGAAACTTGTCTTCATTTGAAAGCCAGATTGCTTCTAACACTGTAATTCAGGTTTTCATGGATTGGATTAATGTTATTTTTATTGTTTGAAAGCTAACCATAGACCTGTGAGAATATGTCATCTTGATACTTGCAGTATACTTGCAAGCTGTGGTCAGTGTGAGTATTCAGTGCTGCACCAATATACACAGGCCTGATCTTGTAATCTTTAGTGATCACTAATAGTGTTTGAAATGTCAGGGGGGATAAATTATTCAACATTTAGCTGTATAATTATGTAAGCACATCTATAACAGCTGTGCTGTGGCTATACTGTTAAACATTTATTGAAGATGCTGGCATACAGAGTTGAGAGAATTCAGGGAGACTGCTTTATTATCTCTTATGATGCATAGGGAGGTTATTTCGAGTGCAAAAAGATACGAACAATTGTAGGAGAAGAAAGTAAGCAAGTAGTTGAACCTTGGGACACTCGTAGATATACACATGTGCAGAAAGATGAGGGCTCACGAAAGGCAGAACAGACGTGGCTTGGCAGTGTCTGTTACAGAAACTGCTGAAGGGTGTCAGGGTGAGGTATCACATAGAATCTGCAGTACTTGAGTCCAGAAGGAACAAGTTGTGAATTTTATTTACTCGGATCTATCAAAGTGACAGTGTTCTTAAGTGGTCATCTTTCTCCCAATGTTTTTAATTGTATTTAATTGATCATCTTACTTCTTTTGGGAACTTTGCATAGAAACATTGTCTGAGGTTATCCACAGTGAGGCCATCTTGTTTCTGGTATCATTCTTTCACAGCAGCTGCCCTCTTCCTGATATGACTGCGTGCATCCTGTTTTAAAACTGTGAGCTCTCAAGAATGACTGTTAATAAGTTGGTGTATGTAGCAGCTAAAAAACATTGGGTTTTCTAGTGTAAGCTTTCAAAGCACTGAGTCTTCTGAGAATATTTGAGAAAATGGGATGATCCATCATCACTGTACTTGTATTATCTTGTCATGCAATGAGAGTAATAAACTAAAACTTTCAGTGACTGCTTTTATTTTTCCTTGAATCTGCTAAAATGATTATGACATGATATGAGGCTTTAACTCCTATTCAGGTGTCTTAAATGTACACTCAGAAGCCCCATGGTTTCAGGGTGAAAGAGGGAAAAAGGAAAAGGTATGTCAAGAGAGTACCCTATTTCGCTTGAGGTGTACAGAGAGGGGAAGCATGTTCTGCTAATTTTTTTGAGCCTATAGGATGTTAAGTCATGTTTGTTAGTCTCAGTTTGATGATTCACATTAACTTTGGCTAGCTGGCTTTTGGGATTGGAAGCTTTTGAGCACAGAAAGAAGGATTTCCTCTGAGCAACTTCCTTAATATCCTTCTTGTTTCTCTTGGAGTGTTAGGGCTTTTGTGGTCTGCATGGTGATACATTTTCTTTTGTCCTCTTGTTCTCTTTCTTTGTTAATAGCGTGCCAAATGATGGTGTCTTTTTGTCACTGAAATGTATGTGAAGATCTTTGCTTTGAGAGATGTTGGGCTCAACTGTGAAAAAAAGTGCTAAAGTATTAATGGCTTCCAATAGGAAGCACTAAGTTAGAACTCCTCCTTCAAGGGAGGAGACAAAATCATGGCTGGCTGAAGAGAGATGTGGTCAGGAGGTGGAGGCAGGTATTCACTGGATATTGGAGATACAGAATCTGGATGTATTTGCGGAAGTTCTAGTTGCCAACGCAAATACTTGGAAAATTCACAAGGGGTATGTAGAGTAGATAATAGCATTGTTGAGTATCAAAGAATAATACTGAGTTTTAAGTAGCTATTGTTTTCTTTGTCACCAATATGAGGATGGCTAACATGAATAGCCATCACAAAAGAAATGGGAAATTCTGAATTAAATGAAATCTAAAAAATGTTTTACCAAATCCGTATTACAAAGACAGAAACGCAGAGCAGTTGCTCTCAGTGAAGGACAGAGGAATTCGAGCAATTCCCCAGACTTTGTCATGAGCTTAACATGAGTTGAAATTTAAGGGGAGAGGGGAAATAAGAGTTACCCTAAGGCAATTATCAAATGACTTTTTCCTTAAAAAAAGGGGTGCTTTTCATCAATGTTTCTGTTTATCGTTGGTAATTCGGTAGCTTCAAGGAACTAGTAAAGTGTGATGTTCAAATGATTGAAAGGTCTGGAATTTAAAACATAAATTATCAATGGTCCTGAATTCTGGAATCATTTAGATGCTTTAAGCAAAATAGAAAGTACTTTAAAAGACTAATGATTGGTTCAGGAGATGAAAACGGGTTATGGGAGAGTTCAGAATTGTAACTCTTATTGTCTTAGTCTGAAGATGCTCCTAGTGACTCCTGGTTGAATTGGTTTATTACAACCTTGCCTACATAGGAGACTTGGATTCACAGTCAGATGAAATGTAGCCTGATAACCCACTGTTATCCCACTAGCTGCTCTTCAGAAAGTCTTTCTGCAGATACTTACAGCATGCCCTATGTCTGAGACTTCTCTAGTTCACTGGGTTGCAGTCTTTTTCTCTATTTGTAGGTTCTGCATATGTTTTTACTGAGGAGATGGACTCTACTGTCAAGTTAAGCCTGGTGCTGACAGCTTGTTTTTATAGTTGTGAGTCAGCACAAGGGGCTTTTATGAAACTTGCACCACATTCTATTGGAAAGTAACAGAATCATGCACTTGAGAAGAGGTGATTTTGGAGGGGAATGAAATATCAGGGTTACCAAGAGACCCAGGTAAAAAAAATAATCTGAAAAAGACTTGCCCCCTGTTAGGTTGTGATCCAAGCACAAATCTACTGTGTAGTCATGTTATGAGCCCCTGCAGCACCCTCTGGTGATCCAGACATGCTTGTGCAGCACTTGGGGTCTTGGTTGAGCTTCTGAATGTGCAGAACCATCCGGTCCTGTTACATGACTGAAGAAATGCTTCAGAACAAGCCTAGGCTGCAACCATCTTGATGTTACTAATGGTGCTTTTGGGGTTTGCTGCCATTTCTTTTTTCTTTTCACCTTCTGATTTTATCTAAGAGGAGATGGAAGTCATTAAAGAATTTGTAGCCTGTCCTGTTCAGATTGGATCTAGGCAAGCATAACCAGTGTGATTGCATGAGATAAAAGGATTCCACCTTTATGGCTTTGTCATTGAGGAGAAATGAAGCATGGTATGGGGAAGAGGGAAGAACAAAGGCAAAGTGTATATGAAAATTTTTGTTCTGTGTACTATAGCCTATTTTTAATATTACATTTTAATATCATATTTTTAATATAATAAATACATGATATTAAAATATGGGTTGGAGAAATGGTGGATGTAAATTTAAAAACAGTCTGAATGCTGATAGTAAAGTAGTGGGTTTGCAAGTAATGAAACTTGGAGAACTTCCATTTCACTTGTTTTTCAACTCTTCTGTTATTCCCTGATCTTTCAGAGTAGCTCCCCTATCCAGGGCATTGCTCTTAAGTTCTCCTAGTACCTTCACAGGCTTCCTAGCTGTGGCTCGACTGGGTACAGGTACCTGCTGACTGCTTGAGTGCTCAGCAGGACCTGCTGCCGCACTGGTTGCTGCAGGTCAGGCGCTTTGCCCAGGGGCTGTGAGCAGCCGCCCTGTCACAAACTCTGCAGCACTTTTATAAAGTCTTAAAAATAATTGGCACTTTTACTGTTGCACTTGGTTGAAACCAGCCAATTAAGCCAAGCTGTTAATGAGGGAGAATAGGCTGTGATCACGTAAAGCTCATTTTATTAGAAAAGTAGGTTTAGAAAGCTGTGAGTAATAGACAGTGCTGCCTTCAAGATTTTAGTGCCCTCATTGATAATGCTTTAGTCTTCTATCAGTAAATAACAATATTTTCCTAAGTGTTTTTATTTAATTTTATAAAAATAAAAGTAGGGTGATGTAAAACTCTGCCTTCAGTTTCTGGATTTGCTCTGCTTTTAATGTATTTGATTTGATCTCAGTGTCATACTAGGCTAGGATTCATTCGTTCAGCAGAATAAAGTGAAATAGGTCTTCATTCTGATGATGCCTTTTTGTCAGCATATGGGAAGATAGTTGCGTACAATATTTGTGATTTCTTCCTGCCAGGGAGTGTAGTCAGGATGCTGCTTGCAAAACTCTAATAGTTTGGGGATTTTGTTCAGGGAATTGACTACGCAGCATTTGTACTCTGTATTTCACTCTTGTAATCTAGAGTAGGAGCTCAATGGTTTGTCACTGCAGCTGTCTGTCCTCTGCTTTTCCCTTGCCAGACTTTGGACCATAATCATACATGGTTTTGGGCAGCAGTTTGCTTCTCTTACATATACGTATATGTTCTGGAGGTTGGGGAGCAAGAGCTTATGTGCATCAAAGAAAGTCATAAAACCTGTTTGTCTAGGAACCACTAGATTTTTCTGTTTTAACACCTAGTGTCTAATCTCCCCTCTACCTCATCTTATCCTCCACACCCCCCTTTCCCCTCCCCCCAAGGAACAGGAGAGGGAATATCTTTTATTCTTAAAGGTACTAGTAAATATCTCTAAGATTCCCTCTCCCACCTCTCCCTCCCCCCACCTCCCTTCTCCCCCATGAGGCTCATACCTGTTCTATTGAGGACTTTCTGGATCCTATTTTTTTTTTAATGTGGTATTTTTAAGGCTGAATTGCTCAGTAATGCAACCTACCACAGTGTTCCTGAAGATACTGGCTGACTGGTTCTCAAAAGACGTTTCAACCTGCTTCTCCATCATGCATTCCTTTCATGAAAAGTTAATGAGATGAAGATCTGATAAACTTCTTGAAAACTTTCTGTGCAGTAATTTTGCTGCACAGAAAATCTGAGGATTTTTCTTCAGATCTGTTTCTTTAGGGCATCTATATTTGTTTCTGTAGCTGTTTTGCATCCCTTGTAGATAATGCCTGCAAGCAAGCCACAGGGATGTTGGTATCTTGCTCTAAGGCTTGAATGACTAATTTTCTGAAGGTGTAAGGAAGACAGGCCTTCATGTGAGGTTTCTTCTGTGCTTGTTGCAACTGTTACAAGCTGGAGAAAGTGAGTACAGACTAAAATTTGGAGTTGCAATCTGATGAGGAGTCCTCTAGGCTTGTCATCTTGAATAGCTGAGATCACAGTTCTTGCTTCTATCTTGTACTTCACTGCTTTTAATTCTTCGTGGTCTCTTCTGCTTAATGGCTTATAAAGTACTTCGCTGGCATAATTAGCTTATCTTAAAATAGTCTGATCTGTTAGCAATATGGGACCAGTAAAGGGGCAGCCAGCCCAGACACTGGGTTTCAGGTGGCGCATCCACAGAGATGTGTCAATGTTTGGTTCAGGGGAGGAAGGAAGGAGTAGGTGAGAATTTTTTGAAGGCATAGCTGGATCCTGAAGATGAATACTTTAGTGCACTTGTGTTAGAATTTAGAGATGTTTTCCTTCAGGATTTTGACAGCAGTCAAAGTATCTAGAAAACAGCTTTATTTGTATCTTGGTTTGTTCTTTTTTTTTTTTTTCTGGATTGATAACTCTTGCTTTGGAGTCTAATAACACTTCTACACTAACATTTCTAGGTCCTATATTTTGATCTCTCAAACCCCACAAAAAACCCGTAAGCTTAAAAGAAGCATAAGAAATGCCTTTATTATGTAGAGTTTGAGTTTACAGACCATCACTGGAAGACTAACTTGGACTCTGTAAGACGCAGTTAAAACAACTCCCGATAATGTCTGAGTTCTGCATCCAGGTGGATTTTATATACTTCCTCCACACAGGAAGTGGGAAAAGTAGTTTTAACTGTATGTTACTGTCTTATGTATGCTGTAAGGCTTCTTGAGCTTTTCCTGTAAGTGACAGTAACTTGGCAAGTCCTGTGTGTAATTTAATGTTTAAACTAACTCTAGTTTTATTTTGCTGGTATTGCTGGTGCTCTTACATACACAGATGGATTTGCAATGTAACTGAAGACTGGGAAGTGGAACTTCTTTTTCTTCCTGTTAGACCTATGCATCCCATAAGGTTGGTGTAGGGATCATTTTAGTATATGGTTCAGTTTGTTACACCAGAATTATTCTGATGAAACTTTATGATTAACTTTAAACCATGTTTGATGAAGTCAGGTTTCAAGTGGATTTGGTACATTTCTTGTAGTGCTTGGGTTTTGTGTGTGGGGTTTGGTTTTCCTTTTTTCCTTGTTTCTCCCGCATTAATTGTGCTAACAATGAGTTTTCAGTGAATTAATTGCATTGTTTCAGCTAAATCCTTGGCTGTAATGATGGCAGAAGTGGTGGTGATGTTACCCTTTCTAACATGTTTTCCTTCTGTCTGTTATACCTATTTAGATGAAAGCCTTGTAAGCTGATGGCGTTGCCTGTGTGCTTGTTCACCATTATACTATTAATGTTTATGTCTTAGAAATACTAGTAGAGAGATTGTTAGGACAGAAAGTCTAGAACTGAAAGGCTTTCTGCAGACTACTTGGAATAGTGGTGAATTGTGACAGGGTTCCCATGGTAGGGAATGTGTTTTCTTTAATACACATTAGTCACATCTTGCTATTGCCTTTATAATGCAGCATGTTGGCTGTGTTATAGTCAGTACGCAAGTTGCCTTAGCAAAATTTTGTAAAACACTATTAAAACAAAACAAAAGTAAAACCATGTTTGGCAAAAAAATGCTGAAGAGTTCCAGTGGTTCCCCAGTGCGTAGGGAACCGTCTTTCTCTCTTCTTGGCATTCGCATAAGCTTTTTAATCCAAGTCTTTGTCTCTTTCTCCTCTGCTGTATTCCTGTACTAAATTAAATTATTTATCTTTTATTTTAGCAATAGGAGACAATTTGAGCATAATTAAAGTGGTGTATCTGTCCAAATGAGTGATAACCTAACTGGATTATCATTGTTTAGAGAACATGTCTGCAGTCATTTGTGGCAAAACTGTACATTTCTGCTTGAGAGCCACAATAAATATTAAGTCTCAGTGTTTAATGAATGTAGCTGTCAATTTGCACTTTCACTGCCACTCTTAATTTCCAGAATGCACCAATGGGTTGAGATGCTGTTCTGGAATTCCAGGTAAAGGTGACGGGAGCTCTGCCTGGGGCTTAGTGGCATGGGTAAGGCACACACCGTTTGCCTACCCAACCCAGTTAGCACACAGCCAGCTGTCTTCTTGTGCTTTGTCTGCTGTGCCTGTTACAGGAGGTTGCAGCCCTCTTACTGCTTGGGGTTGGTACTCTGCCCACTGGATCTGGAGATGCTCAGAGTTGTTTGGATAAGGGAAGATGTGAGTGAAAATAATGAGTGTATGGTTTGAATGTTTTTTCTTTGAAAGGTGTTTTTGAGTTATAGATGTGTTTTGCTAGTCTCAGAAAACTTATATATTTAAATCTTCTAAAACCAGAAGGCTCTTCACCCTTAGACGTGTGCATCTGATAGGTTCTGTGCAGTGTGCTTAGATATATGTTACAAGCTTATCAACCTTTACCTATTTTTCCTATACAGCAACTTCCTTGGTTTATCTTAGTAACACTGTCATTTGAAAGACTTGCTAAGGTACTATACCAAGCAACATATGATGGGAAAAACATTCAAGACCAAATTCAGGAAAGTAGTCTTTTGTTCTGTTTAGCTAGAATTCCCCTCCTAGATCAACGGTAAAGCTATGTTGTGGTAGATGTGTGTAGGTAGATATATGCTTCCTACCTTTAAACTAGTTTAATGTAGCTGTGTAAGTCCTATAAATCATAGAATGGTTTGGGCTGGAGGGGACCTTACAGGTCATCAAGTTCCAACCCCTGCCATGGGCAAGGACACCTTCCACTGGAGCAGCTTGCTCCAAGCCCTTGTGTCCAACCTGGCCTTGAACACTGCCAGGGATGGGGCAGCCACAGCTTCTCTGGGCAACCTGTGTCAGGACCTCACAGAGAAGAGCTTCTTCCTTATATCTAATCTAAATCTTTTCTCTTTCAATTTAAAGCCATTCCCACTTGTCCTGACACTACTTGCTCTTACACAAAGTCCCTCTTCAGATTTCTTGTAGTCCCCCTTTAAACATTTATTTTTTTTTATCCCTGCCACTTGAAAACCCATGTTGTCACAAAATGCTCTTCAGTTGTAGTACCTAATAGGGCAGACTTGTTTAATAGGGAACACAACCGAAGAGACGTATTTGCCGTCTATTAAGTCTTCAGGAAACTCTGTCAATATGTTCAGTTATGACTACTCACTAGTGGGATGTGGAGGGCAATGCACCTGCATTTTGAGGTGGGTACGTCCTATCACGTGGTCTCGTGTGGTTTGTAGCTGTGAATTCCTGTTTCAGCCTTTCTTTATATCTTTAGCAGAAGAATGTGAAAGTATGTGATATGTTCCAGTAAAACAAATGACAGTCAGTGCCCACCCAGCTTGTTTCCCCCATTTGTTAATTAAATGTGGTTTGGTCATTTTTTGTGTATTGTGAGAACATACTAAGATTTTTGATTTAGGAGGCCTTGCTGCATTAAATGCTTTCAAAACTAGGCTTGAAATTATTTGTAATAATTGTGTGACAAATTCAAGTTACTCATCCTTAAAAAAGAGTTCTCATTTTTCTTTAGATATTTCATTTAGATGATTGGACTACAGTGAAGTTTGTAGATTTTCATGAAACTTGTAGTTCCAGACTAGATGATGCCTCTGTTCTGAGAAGAAAGTTTTTGGCTCCTTGGCCTTCAAGAAGTCAGGAAAACAAGGGAGATAAAAAAACTGTTTCATTTTGATCTGTTTGTATGACTGAGGCCTCTGAACTGGCCAACATATGGATCTTGTGGTGCTGGTAATGGTTAGATGATGTAATTTGACCTGACCAAGTGGATGCTTGACTCTAAGAAGCCTTAACTTTAACAAAGGACTTAATTCTGCCAAGTGTGATTTCGATCAGCTCTTATTACTTACAAATGCAGAAGATCAACTGCTAGAAATAATTTTCTAGTGAGAGTGCTACATTTTTGCCTTGCATTTCAGTTCTTCATTTGACACCTTAAATCAGAAGTTTAAATTATGAACACTGAAGCTGTGTCGCACATGTTTTTGGGGTGAGAATCTAGAACAGTATGTCGGAGTTGAGATGTCTATTCTCCATTTCTGTTGTTATTTTTGAGAGATAGGTGCAAGTAAATCAGAAGTACTTCCACCACCATCCCCTTCTGTCTTTCTCTTCTGTTTCTTTTCAGCTTTCATTCAGTTCACTTCCCAGTTGGGTAGATGATGAGTTTTCTGTCAGAAAGTGCTAGAGTTTTTCTCCTGAGGAGGAAAGAGAAAGTCTTGTGAATTCTACTCATTAGGTATCCCTTCTTACTTAATATCTTCCCTTCCATTTTTGGTTCGTCTTCTAATGATCTCATGAATCAAGTTCGAGATCCATCAGTTGGATATGTCACATCAGCAGATTTTTTTTGTCCCTTTTTTCCACCTGGGGTCTTGAAAAGCAGGTGCTCCAAAACTAAGCGTTTACATACTGACACTCTTGGAGAAATAATTACCAAAGTGTCTGCGTAGTTCTATACTATGCAAGTTATGCTTTTATTGATAATCATGTTAGGTAGGTTTTGATTTCTGTTGTTGCTGGAGTTTTATTTGCTTCTGAAGTAAGAGTCACTTGTAATGCATCGGACAGTTGCAGATAACTTAATTCCAAGTCCTCTTTCAAGGTCAAAGTTTTTTAAAGTGCATTGTGTAATATTGAGTATTTATTTTTCTTAGTCAGGAAGTGTTTCATATGATTTGTAAGACCGAGTTTCCTCTGTAGGACCCTGATATTATTTGCTTGCAGTAGAAATGCTGTTTCTTTAGTTTTTGCTCTATTAGGGAAACTTGGAAGCACCATTTTGAATGGAAACATGTCAGAAACATGCTGATTAGGAGGATAAAAAGCATGGAGTTTGTTGACAAGTCATATTTGTTGATCCCATTTCCTAGTTTTGTCTTCAGACTGAAGTTTACTGGTTCTGTTCCCTCATTACTTTCCTGTGGTTTTTTTATCAGTATAGCTTATTTTTCATGTTTGTTTTCTCTGTTAAAGGAATCCGGTATAAGACTGCATTAAATGTGTTAACTCTTAAATCACCCAGATGGAAAGAGTAATATGATGCAATGAAATACTGGATTCAGGGCTAAGGAAGCAATGTCTTAAATATTTGAGCAGTAGCAAGTGAAGTGCAAAGTTTAGCAGAAGTAAACAGTTGGAGCATTGTAATGCAGCGAGGCTCATGGTTTGACAGCTCTGCAGAGGTGAAGCATGGTTCTTGAGGAGGTGTTTCTCTTTTTCCTTTGCAGTGACAGCTTCTGTGCTCTCATGGGTTGGGGGGTGGGGTACTCTTACCAGCAGCTTCATAGAAACCTGCAAGTGCAAAGATGGCCCAGATTTGATGTTAAAGCTGTCAGGCAGAATAGTGCTCTGGATGCTATTTGACCAGATAAAGTATCTCAAACACGTACTTATGTGTGACACTATATGAGTACATATTCTGTGTGTAGCTAATATAAATGTTCTCTTGGTTCATTAAAACACAAATCTGCTAATAATTTGAGGCAATTCAGTGCCTCCAGCGTGGTCCCTTAGTGCAGAAGTTTTAATATCAGAATGAAACCTGATACATATATTAGGATCGGACTGTAAACTTCAGATAGAGTGACTAAAATTGCAAGTGTTATAATAATTTTCTTATGTAAAAAATGTGATATTCTGTATCTTTTTGTCAGTGTATTATTTGATAAATACTGCTGTTCTCTGCAGGTTAATTAAGGATTGACTCTGCATAATGAGCTAGTTTAAAGTATCATCTACTCAAAATCCAACCATTTATTACAGCATACTTTTGCCTCTTTTTGTTCTTTTTATAGGCCCATAGCATATCCTTATTGTGATAACTCAGTCGTTGGTAGTTCTATCTGCTTTCCAGGTGTCCCCCATCCGGGGGGAAGAGGGGGGTTGGTGATGTATGAGCAATCTCACAAAGTTTCTACTTGAGAGGAACAGCATCAGGATGTGCTCACAGTGTGCAGTAAACATGCAGTTGCAGCTTAAGTAGGTATATGGGATAACCTTAGACTAGCCACTGAGGATATGGTTTCAGTAGAGCAGCAGCAGCCTGAGATTCTTATGCGGGCTAGTTGCCTAAGTATTTACCAAAGGTCTGTATGATTCCGCTCCAACTTCAGTGCTGAAGTGATTACACTCTTACTGGTAAGTATTTGTGCTTTGAGTTAGGCTTTCCTCTGTGCTTGTGAAAAGAAGATTAATGTGTATTCTTCCAGCAGAATACAGACACTGTGTCTGCTGACATCTGTGAATCAAGTCTATTCCCCTTTTATTTTAGCCTTCTCCAAGGCAGCTGTCTGAAGCCATGAAACACATGATGTGAAATGTCTCCTCCCTGTGTTAGTCTATAGGCAGCTTTTCTAAGAGATTGCCTTCCCTTCCCCACCAGGCTGGCATTCTCTGTTGTGGTATCCTCTTTTGTAGTATGTCAGAGGAAAGCAATGTGATAGAGGTTGGTAAAATATTTCTGGTGTGTGCTCCATTAATTTTGACAACTCGGATTTGTTTGTACTTTTTATATGCTAGTGTGTGTATTTCTATATATGTCAATATATGTAGAGATAGTGTGTGGGTATTTTATATGTCGGTATCTTTTATAGAGAACATCTGCTCTGAAATTGTTAGGAGAGTATGCAATGATAGTTATTTGAAATGTGGTCTAGGAGTTACTGTGTACTGAGTTGGTTTAATAAACTAGTAAAACCTTTAAGTGTAGTTGAATAGCCTACCCAGTTAGCAGTACACATTGTTTTGAGTTTCATCAGTCTCACACATCGCATATTACAGGTTATGGTCTGTGACCTTTTCCTCAGATTTTCATAGCAAAAGAATAAGACAAAGCTTTGGGGTTTTGAATCTTAAAAATTCATAGTAGAGATAACATAAATGCAAGGCTTACATGTGTGTTAAAATAGTAAATGGATTAAAGTAGCACTGGCACACTTAGTACTCTGTTGGCATAGATTTCCCCTTCAGATGATGGTTAGGAATGTGAAGCCTCTTCCTATATGTGCTATAGCAGAGCTAAACTTTAATGTTGCTTACAGGAGACATTTAGTGCAAGCAGTTTGTACAGAACTGACCTGCTGCCATGATAGCATGCAGTATATTTAGCATGCATGTGTCTGGTAACCGTGCAAGTGAATAAAACAGTGAAACTCTCAAATTATAATTTCTCTGAACGTTTTCGGAGTTCTGTTAGTTAAATAAAATGTTACCAAACTATCTCAAGAGACTCAGTTTGTAACAGAGATGGAAGCAACTGCAGAACTGGCAATATGTGTCTGCATGTCAGTGTGAGAGAGGACTGAGAATTCAGAAGTAGCTGGATTTTTTGATACCCCATGATTTTTGGAGTCTTTTGTTAGCCTGCTATGACTCAGTTTGCTGCTGCCGTGATGACTAAAGATTAATTTTTAAATGAAATCTGAAAATGGCAATCTGATCCTCAGGTACTTAATCTTTAAGAAAAGCTACAAATGTAAATTTTGGCAATGCTGTGATAGTCAGAATGTCTTGGTATCATCTGTGCTTAGAAGCTAATATGTCAGTTCAGTGCCTTCTGCAGATTCTAGAGGTCACCATTTGGGGGATTATATGGGAAAAGAGTGGCATACATAACTTCTCTACCAAGACAACATTACAGGGTGGATGACATCTTTAATGGAATATAATCTCTCCTATGCATAATCTTAATAAAGTTTAATACCACTTTCTCTGCTGGTTTGTTGCTGAAAGTGTGGTGTTGGTGGTGGTTTTACTGTTCAAGATTTTTTGATGTCTTCTGCTGAGCAGAAAGAGTGAGATGACTCAGTATTTGTCTCCTGTTTGTAGCGTGATACCATTTAATATGCAGTAGCAGCATTCTTCTTGCATTGCACCTATGGGCCAAGAGAAAGAAATGTGTCCTAGGCTTGGATCTAAGCACCAGAGTGCAGCTGTAATACTGAATATGGGACAATGTATTTCTGATAACCCATTGCTAAGGGATTTATGTAGACTTGCATGATTGCATTCCTTAAGCTTGAAGATTCAAGTGGGTTCTGAATGCTTTGCAAGTACCTTTCTTCTTCAGGTCCAGTGGTCACGTCATGCCAGTGAGGCTTGGCTAAAAGCAGAGGAACGAAGGGTTCCACCTCCCCCAGGTCTCTTCTAACTTGTACGTCTTCTAGCTGGTAACTTTTTCTACCCCTTCCTGCTCAGAAGACTATGTAGGTGCTTTCTTCCAGGTGGCGGGTTATTGGATTTTGGTTTTTGATGGTGTCTCTCTAGATGCGTTGTCTGTATGGTCTGATAAGCTCCTTAAAAAGAGTGAAGGTATTTGATGTTTAATTCTGTAGTTTTGGTAGATACTATGTTTGCAGAAAAATTATGAGAAACCCAGTATTTTTTCTTTTGAGTACTTTAAGGGCATACGTGGTAAAGCAGCATTAAATTGTCTTTAACATAATAGGTAACTGAAATTATTCCGTAAAGCACAATGATACTGCGTGCTCGAGTTACATACCTTAGCATATGTACTGTTTCCTAGCTGTCCAGAATGTAATTGTGTTAGAAGCCACAGTTGGTCTTTTTAAGTGTTTAAAAATATCAATAATCCTGTCACCCAGGCTCCTGCATTAATAGCATATGAAAACAAGGTCCCTTTAGAGTTCCAGTTAGTTTTTCCATAGCAGCACTTGAGACACTGCAGAACCACCTGTGAAAACTCAGATCTCTTGCGAAACCTGCGACTTGTTTGTAGTGGATTTGTCAGTGCTGAAATGTTGAGTGACAAATACTTATAAATTTCATTTTAATGATTTAATTTGTCTTTTTCTTACGGCTCTTCTAAATACATTTTGTTACAAGAATGGAGTCTTGTGCTTAATTGATTTTGCTTTCAGAAGGCCGAAGAATACCATGTGCATCCTTGAAAGACCTCCCCTTAAGGTGAAACCCTTAAAATTGAATAAGAATTAGTTTCTTTTTAATGTCTGCTTGAACTGACTAAATTTTAAACACCAGGTTCGTGTCTTTGTTTTACACTTTGTGGCATCAAATTGGATAAAATGCCCCAGATGAAACTCCCTACAGATCAACTTACCTCTTTCTGCTGCTGTCCTGCATCATGCTTTTTCCTGTGCTTTTGTAGACTTCCCCTTCTCATCAGTGCCTTCCTTGCAGCAGTATGGGGTGGGCATCTTCACTGAAGCAAACTTAACTTATTCTGAAGAAGAACAAACAGTGAGACTCGAGAGCTGTCTCACCTCTCTATGGGAAGATTGTAGAGAATATTGCTATCCTGTTCAGGAATATTTTGGCTTCAGTTCCACCTACTGAAAGACTTAGGCAAGGGCACCCGTGTGAATAAAATGAGGTTTTGAGTCTGAGGATTTGCTAAATAACCTAAATACATCTTCCTTTCTAAGCCCAAGCTAACATCTTGCAAACAATGCAAATGGACTGATTTGGCAACATTAAAATGAGCAGGAATCTTAGTTTATTCTGTTTAAAACAAAGCTTAGAGCATTGCTTCCTTCTAGGTGCTGTCTACCTTTGTAGTAGACCTACGTCATGCCTGCTTATCTGCCACTGAGCTGCTTTTAATATAGTCTTAAGATTTTCTGTGGTGATTTTTCTGATGGAGAATGCTAAAGGGTTTGCCTTCTTGTTAAGTGGTGTATACAAAGGAGAGTGCCTGCCACCTATACAGGCTTGCTAATACTGTTAATTAGATATTAACCATCGAAGTTAAATGAATTCAGTGGCAGACAAAGAGGAATGAAAAGCTGCAAGAAGCTCTAAGGAAGAGTCTCCACAAGTGTTGGGTTGACATAACACGTTAAGAGTAGTGCCTGCTAGAAGTACAGGGTAAGCTTGTTTTGATTCATATCTTCCTTTTGAAAGCAGGCAAATGTTTATTGTGTGGAGGACGTCTCCACCCCTCCCCCAGTGAGGCTGTGTGCTGGAGAAAATGATGACTATGTTGGTGAATTCTAACAAATCTAAACATAGCCGATAATCTAAGGTGTGTGTGCAAGGGTGAAAATCTGTTGGCTTCAGATGAAATCATAAGTTAAAGGTTTGAGAAATAGGTCTGACTCAGTGCTCAACATTTTGGGTTGTACTAAGAAGTCTTTGTTTCAAATCTCAATTTAAAAATCTGTTAGTTTGGCAGCAGGATGAAATGTGCTGAAAACCAACCATCAATCTGCAGTTTGTCTGAGCCGCTGAGTGAATCGCTGGAAAGATGCCTTTCTTCTGGTGGGAAGATGGATAGAATTTTGTAGTCTCCTCTGTTTTGTTTTGTTTTGAATTTTCCTTAAACAAGTCTGAATACATTGACTTACAGCTAGCTGCTTTAGTCCTGCCTCAAAGTAGAGGATGTGAGGTGAGAAATGAGAGAAAAGTAGAACTTAGTCATCAATACGATTTCTTAATTAAAATCCACTTTACAAATTCTTTCTTCTATTTATTATGTGCCGTCAGGAGTATCTTGTATTTTGGCATACAGCCTTTTCCCGGTTTGCTTTAAGTTGATGGTTTAGTTTTTATTAAGCAGTATGTGGCCTCATATGCAAAACTTGCAAATGGTGGTGGATTTAAGGGAGAAGGAGCCGAGCTATGTAATAGCATAAAAGGGTGGAACTGGATGCTGCGAGTTTCTTGCGGTACAGTTTGTAGCCAGTTAGAGCTTTGTTACTCTCTGTATGCTGCAATGATCTAATAGCTAGTTGACGTTTTCAGGGTGATATACTTTCTAAAGCAGGTATGATCAAATGTACACTGGTCTTACTGAGGGGTAAGTAAGCTTTTCGTCTAGGAAAAAGCAGTGGTAATACAGATGAAGATATTAAGCCCTAGTTATGCTGTCCCTTCAAGGCTCTGTCTTTGCTGATGTAGGTGAAATCGGAGACTACAAGTGCTCGTATCTCTGCTGTTTGCCAGCTAGCTGTCAATATTTATTGCTTCAGCTGCTGCAAGGCTTCCAGTCAGCATGTAAAAGAAAGATGGTTTAAATTCCTGAAGGCCCAGAGCACTTAACAATAACTTTTAAGAAGAGTTAAGGTTTCTTGCAGGTGCAAGAATGCTTCTAAGCAGGTTCTTGAAAGTTGTTTATCAGCTGCATGGCAGTTCATTGCGGTTCGCTTTTCTTGTTCATATAACTCTCTATATGATCATGTTCACAGATGATTTACTTTGAATAAAATGAGACGCTGTAAAATAATTAAGCTAGCATCTGACTTTTACAAGGGCATTTGGGGATAGGGCAAGGGGTAGGTTTAGATTAGGTATGAGTAAGAAGCTCTTCCCTGTGAGGGTGGTGGGACTCTCACACAGGTTGCCCAGAGGAACTGTGGCTTCTCCATCCCTGGCAGTGTTCAAGGCCAGGCTGGACTAGGACTGGAGCAACCTGCTGTAATGGAAGGTGTCCCTGACCATGGCAGGGGGATTTGGAACTGTATGAGCTTTAGGCTCCATGCCAGCCTGGTTGGTTGCCAACTAGTTCTGTGATTCTAATGATGTACATGCAGTCATGAAAACTTTTAATATGTGAGATATTCTTTTTCTTTATTTAGGGATATAAGTAGATAGGGTATTTCATGAAAACAGAATGGTTTATTGTCATACCAGAAAGGAATGGAAAAGATTGGAAAATCTCCCTTGTGTACTCTAGTGATACTGTTAGAATATAAGCCATTTGTTTCTATATCTAAATAAGTCTATCACTTCACATGCAGGAATTCAACACTAGCTTTAACCACTCATTTCTCCAAGCTCAAAGATTAACTAAGGTGTCTGAACTACATATTGCATACTTTCATCTGCCAGAGCTACAGGCAGTATTGAAGTTTTATAGTGCCATGCAACTGCTCTTACCAAAGTAAGGTAGTGCTGTTAACATTAAGTGCAGCAATTAGGACTCATACCTTCAAGGAGAAGTCATTCACATCTGACTACTGTGCATTTGCCTTGGAACTGAAATATGGTTCCTAGGTGTCTTAGGTTTTTGTGAAGAGATGAACAAGAAGATGGCATGGATGGAAGGGGTCCAGCAGTGTGTATGAAATAGGCACTGTTTTCTGTCCTTTTCCTAGCAGGTTTAAATCACTGATGCAATAATTAAATACTGAGATGTCTACTTTGACCATCTAATAGTGCAAGAGACGGAGGCTGATGATGCAGTCTTCCCCTCTGAGGTGGTTTTAAGGCTTCTGCTTGGCATTTCTGGCAGTTTCTTTGATAGTGAGGATGGTTTTTGTTTTGCTTTCTTTTCCCCTTTTCTAGACTCAGGATAGTAACTGTGTGTGACTGTGAGGTTGTTTGTTTTGTGTTGGTTTTTAATGTATAATTGCAGGTCCAACTATATTAATAGTCTCTGATTCCCAAGTGACCCTGGTTATTGTCCGTTCTAGGCAGTCATTGCATCAGATACTTGGCTGGCTAAGTAGTAGAAGACAGAGATGTCTACCTTACGATTTCCAAAAGCTTGCATTTGCATCTTATGTTTCATGTCAAAGTTAAATGAATATACTTGTTTAAATGGAAGAGGTTTTCACTAAGGGAAGTCTGCAATAATCTGAGCCTGTCTGGGTTTCTGCTTCAGATTCCTGGCTACTTAATGTAATTGAAAATAGGCCAGCTGCCTTTCAGAAACATTAAGATCCAGCTTTTGTGATGTCTTGCTTTTCGCAGTATTCCTTGCTCTTGCCTGACTCTTCAACGATGTAGTAGTTTGTTCATGTAGTAGTTTATCAGAGGGGGTTTTTTATGTGTAGATCAGTTAAGTGATTCTTGCTTGGGGACCTCAGTTAAATTTTTCTGGGCCTTCACTTATACTTCTGTCAGCTGTAACTTCTTAGTCAGACATTTGTCAGGGCTTGTTGACAGGAAGAGAAATGGAGATATTTTCCAAGTTTTGACAATTTCTGGTTTTAATACAATAATGGGAACAAATGGGTCAGGCTGCTCTCTTATTTATAGTCATTTCAATTTCATTCCAGAAGCTTATTGAAAAAGATATTTTAATCCGTCTTGCTATCCATCACTAGAATCATTTAGTTCTGCTATGAAGCAGTAATGTTGGTTTGGGTCAAATGACTTAAATTTTTTTTGTTTGCAGCTATCTACAAGAAAGGTGAAATAATTAGATTTTATAATTTGCGTTGCCTTGCAGGTATAGCAAGTAATGGAGTTACTGTAGCTCATGAGTTTTCACTTACCAACTACCAGTTTATATTCAGCGAGCAGCTCTTACCTGGAGATTCGGTGCGCTATAACCAGTGTAAGTCAAGTAACATTTTGCAAGTGAATCAAAGGGGCAAGGTTAATGACATGTGAATGGCCAGACCATCAGGTATCACCTGCTGATAAAGCAAAAGATTTTTGTGTGGGAGCAGAAAATATTCTGAAGAATATTCCGACTTCTTTTCTTAGTAGAAACTGAGTTTTCTACAGTATGTTTGGTATTTTGGTACATATCTTACTGTAGTTCACTTTTGTTTTTAATGGCCTACCCTGTACTTGATTTGGACAGTCTGAGCTCATGATTGCTTTTAAGTAGATAGACATCCAAATGGAGGGCAGTAATGCCAACCTAGGAGTGTGGGGAGAGAAAGAGGGTTATGGAGTACTTGGATCAATAAAATGTTTTAGGTTGTAAGGAATTCCATTCCAAGCTACCTTTTAAAGTGACTGCTGAAACTAGAGAGTTCGTGGGAATCGAGCTGTTTCTTGGTCATGGGTGCTTAGCACCATCTTGTGAGTTCAGTGGTGTTGTCTATATTATTCCTGTATTTAATCTTTTTCCAGTACATCACTCCAGACGTGGCTAAGTGGATTCATCTCATTTGTATGTTATTATTTGCCACCTGTCTGCCTTGTATTCTGAAACCTTAGATTATAAAGAAGCAGTCTCCATGCATACATGGAAAGGACCTGCCTTCTGATCTGCTGCAGCTCCCCCTCCCCCAGCAATAATGTTTTATTTTACTTAGGTATGAAGTGACTATTTGCTTAAAAGGATGCAAGGGAGGGAATAATTCACTGACATGTGGGTTTAATCTGTAAAGTGAAGTACAGTGTAACTTTAAAAAGATATTTTTACTTAGAAGTTTGAACTGGTGGTGTGTCTGAATTTTAAGAGACTGAATTTTGAGCAAAGGCTATGACAGCCACAGAAAAAGAGCCTTTCCACTACTCTGTTAGAAACATGTAGGCGTCTTTATGGTTTACTGAATGCCTTCCTGAGGCATGCAGGCTGTTGTGAAGCATTATGTTGTCGTGTCTGGTTTATAATTGTTGCACTTCAACAATATGACTGCATGCTGTCATTTAATCAGGCATTGAATAAATTAGCAGGAAGCTTTCTGGATAATTGTTCAGTGATTTAAAGCTTCATATAGATTCTTTGATGTGTTATCTCTTCCATTTGTTCTTGGCTTTCCTGTCCTGTTCCCTTTAAAAGGAGAGGGTGCCTGTATCATGTGGAATCTTCTGGAAGACTGGAATTATGTATTTGGTAAGAAAGCTCAGGAGGGAAGTGGTTGTGGAGACTGCCTGTTTCAGCAGGTAAAAAAACCTCAAGAGCAACTAAACGGACAAAATACCAGCAAGCGAACAAAAAGCCCCACAAACGGGAGTTGGGCAAGAGGCTTGGAGCCTGCAGCTTGTGCAGAATGTCAAGAAAGGTCGATATATTGGATCAGGAAGAAACAGTTAAGAAAAAGCTGAACCTTAGAAAGAAGTTTCCCAAATACAAAATGAGAGCACATGGTCCTCTGTGTCACAAAGACACTGTTGACTGAAGCCAAACTTGGGAATAAAGACCCATCTTGCAGGGGCACAGAAGGCTCTTCATTTATAATCCTTCTGTATTTTTATTCTCTCATCTACTTACATTTGTCCCCTTGCTAAAACCCTAAAAATCTGGTGGATTTTAGGGTGAAGTCTGGTTTGAGGGAGCTGTCTAGAGGACAAGGTACAAGCAGAATCACGCAACAGCTATGGCTGCCTTTGTATCCCATTACATTCCTGAAGTCAGCTGTAAATGTTTTTGATTGCTGTAATGTTTGCTCGGTAACGTGTTGAAGTTGCTGTCATGAGGCTGTTTTTCGCATTGCCTCAACAGTTTGTGCTTTGTAGGCAGGATGGAGAGTTTCCCTCCTAATAGAAACTAGCAGTGAATTACCAGAAGTTTAGTCATTGGTACATGAACTTCACCGAGTGTTGGAAGACTTGCTGCAAGTCACAAAATGGGTTTGCTGAAACACCAGGCTCACAGGGTTTTTTTACATGAGGCTCAGTGTTAAATAAGATTATCTCATAATTTATGTTCTTTGGTTTTTGGTTTTTGGTTTTTGGTTTTTTTTTTTTTTTTCAGGAGAAGAAACTAAAAAACTGAGGCAATGCAGTGCCTTTTACATACATGCTTCCTAAGGAAAAATCTGTTATGGTTTCTGCTCTTGCCTTGGGAAACTGTGCAAGCTGTACACCAGTCAGTTTTAATACACTGAAAACAGACACTGTTTTACTTAACTGGAGAATTGCTTATTTGGCATTTGCTACAAGGAAGCTGAAGTGCAGCCTGCAAAATTTGAATACAATTTTGAAGAGAGGATTAGGAGGATGAGAGTCGTGAATCTCTCAACATTGTCCTCCAGCGTGTGCTGGGTTCTGAATGGTTCTTCTGCCTGTCTTCGTTTCTGCAAATTGTAACTCTCATGTCAGTATGCTGTTGGAGTTGGCTCAGTTGGCACCTTGTTTCATTTTGAACTATGTGTAGAATTAGTAGTACACTTGTATTGTTTTATGTTGCTTTCAGGTGTTCATTTTTTTTTGCTGAATAATCCCACTGTGAAATGTGGTTATGGTACATCAGAACTTAACATAGAGGGATATTTTTGTCTAGTTTTTGGTTTATGAATGTTCAGGGTTTTATATGTAGGTTATTTGCTGAGGTTCTAAATTACTGTAAAATAAGCCTGCCCCCCAAAAGCACCCTACTAAAAACTTCAGTTCTCCTTAGAAAAGACAATCTACTTAAATCATGCAGTTCTCAGAGGCAAAAAGAAGAGCATTACTCCTTATGTCTGAACAGAAATGCCAGGAAGCTGAATTTTGAAGGTTACTTTGACATGTTGTTGCTTATGCTTCAAGTGCTGCTCCTACTGAATTCAGCCTGACATGGCCATGTTACATCAGAGGAAAGCTTTCAATTTAGTTTTCTATAAAATGATGAAAACAGGGAGTGACCACATATAAAAAACCCCAAAACCAAACAGGTGCTGCAGCTTGTATAGAATCTCACAGAAATCTGATCAAATCAATGGTCAGAATAGTTTCAGCTGCTGTACCTGTGTAAGGGCCTTCTGTCCACTTGCAGTCCCTAGTGGTGTTTGCTGCCCTGACCCTGGTTTGCTCTGCTGATTTCCACAAGGATAAATATAGATGTGACAAGCGAGGCAGAGGTATTGTGAGAACTTTGAGATAATGAGGTATACCTTTGCCAAATGCCTGTTACGCAAAATAAGATTATCTGTATTCTCTGATCAAATGATAAACTTACGTTGAGATGGAGAAAGTAACGAGCCAACATGGCAGTAATTAAAGCTTGCGAGTCACTGCGGTAACTGATGAAATATGGAGACTTCTGGAAATAGATTTCCCATGATAATACTTTTTCTTAAACCCATGACTTAACTTAGCAATATGTAGCACGTTCTAAGTGTGATCTAAAGATGCATCAGTGAGCCTGGGGAAGATTGAGGAAGTGTTAAGATGTTGCAAAACCAAAAGAAAGCTCCTTTCTGGTTGGTAAGTATAATAATTGGAAACCAAACAGTCCTGTGCGTGTATTTTGTCTCTTTCACTGCAAGATGAAGAAAAAGATTAAAATGAGCCTTTTAGTTGTCCACACAATCAGGTGTTTGTTGTTTAGTTGATTACCAGTGCTTGTGAAGGTGTCTTTTCAGCTGATTCTTATTGAGTCATTAGGCTAGCTTTAAAGAAAGGCAGTTTGCTTTCCTAGCTGAGAATAGCAGCATGGGTTTGGTGATTTCTTCTGTAAGATGAATGTGAAAAGTTCATTTCACAGGGCTGTTTTGCCTCCTGCTCTTTTGTAGCAGTTGAATGTTGTGGGTGAAATGGTACATAATGTAAAGCCATGTCTAGTAGACATATTCTTATCAGTGTTTTGGAAGGTTCATCCTGGTGGCTCTTTCTTTTGAGACAGAAAGGAGTTTTGGTAAGTACACATGTGGCTCTGTGCCTTTTTTTTTTTTTGCCATATGGTTGCTAAGTTTTACAGCCATTGCAGATACTTAATAACCCCAAAGCAGATGGTTTTGATCTTGATCATTTAATATCTATTTGTATATTTTAGTTCAGGGAAGAAACCTTATTTCTGTGGGTTAAGCTGCACAGAGGTCTGTAGGTTTAAATCTGTGTTTAAAGGCTTTTAGTTGCACTTTAAGCTTACAGCTGAAAGTTACAAAATGTATAATGAGTTTTAAACTAACTGAATACCTGCAGAGCATCAAATGATGATTAGTTTGTAATGGAGCAATCATACCTAAAGTTGCATTTAGATTTCTCCATGTACTTTATTAATTTCTAAGAGCTGTAAAAGGAAAAAAAAAAAAAAAAAGGTTATTTGGGCAAAAGATGGAAGATTGTGATCAGGCTGATGTGGCTGTTCTAAAGGCTATGGTTCATTCACTAGGAAATGAATTTTTCTGGCCACAGCTTTTAAATACTGGGTTTTCTTTTGTTAACAGAGCTCAGAATCATCTTTGTTTGTGGCTATTTTTGTATACCATGGAAAAGTTGCATCTTTCAACAGATTATATGATAAATTAGGAACAAGTTTCTTGAGAAACTCTCCAGAGTGTGTTTTCCAGACTGCTATTCAGTCATGCACTTATTTTCTTAATCGGTTTGTAGATGTCTGAAAACAGAATTCTTGTGGGTGCTTATTATTTTAAGTTCTGTTTCTATCTAAAATTGGATTTTAATCCCATATTGAAAGTTTAGTTCTTTTTCTGTGGTCATCTTTGTCTGCTATTACCTCATCAGTTTGCAGATCCTGTTTTCCAGCTGTGCTCTAACATGTTTTTGAGAATGCAAAGATAAATTATTGTAGAGCATATCAAGATCAAATATAAGGATGGGACTAATAAAGTAGAATTCAATATCACATGAAAATATGTGGTAAAGATGTATGATTTTATAGATAGCTTGATAATGTTTTGCTTCTAGAGGATATAAAGGCTCAGCCTAGGATGATACGTATTTTTTTGGACTCGAAGAGGTTTTTTTGGCTTTCTGCTCATAGCAGTGTAACTGTGAAAAATATTTGGGTATTGAGTTTAATTGGAATGTGAATGCATCTTAAATAATGAGCTAGAGCAGAATTCTTGCCTACTGCTGGGCCTGGACAAGGCCATATCTTTCATTTTATCTAGGAGTGCATGTGCTGTCATAGGTGATGCTGATAGTTCTTGAAATCTGTTTGGTCTGTCAGCTTGAGAAAATCCATCTTTAAAAAACTGTGCATTCTAGGAGTAGTAAAACTTGTTTTAAAAACAAGCATCTGAGTCTTAGCCCATTTTTTTCATACAGTTCAGACTTCTGTAGTTTGCAAGAAAATACAGTTATTCAACTGCATCTTACTTGCTGCATGGGAAAGAATGGCAGAAAGGCCATTTTGAGCAACAGTGTATTTAAATAGTATCTGGAAGGTGCAGTTCTTCAGGAGGACAGTATTGAGAGTATTTTGATATCTTTTCTAATATGCCTTCAAAAGCTTAGTCTGAAAACCCTTGTAATTTACAAATTAGAGGCTCAAAAATAGCTTTCATTTTAATGTGAAAACTGAGAACTGTGTTTAGTTGCAAAACTTCACAAATCCACTCTTGGAAGTACTGTTCAGTTAAATTGTGTGGTATCAAAGGTGTGTGTTGTTCTTCCCAGCTAAAAGAAACAAGTGTTTTATGATGCATAAAAAAGAATATCAGTCAAGAATTGTTTATGGCTTCCTGTATTTTTTATGTTGTCCTACTTCTTGCAAAAAGTTATTTTGGCTAAGGGTGGTTTTATTGTTCTATAACAATGCTTGTATATCCCTTGCTGGCTGAAGACCTTGGAGCTCTGAGGCCAATCTCACTGTAAGGCTCTACTTGGATGTAAAAGAATGGCTTCTAATCTAAGGATGAAAAAAGGTTTATTTCCTAATATTGTGATATGACAAGAAGTAAGATAAATGGCAACATGTCTTGTTTGGAAGGGATAGGCTGTGCTATTGTTTTGCACTTACATTTGACATTACTTACAACAATGTATTATGACAGGGCTGTAGAAATGTGGCTGTAGAAAACACTGTTTTGTTACTGTTTTTGCACACCTCTGCAGAAACCACAGCAAGAATGTGAGTGTGGTCTCTGTTAAAGGCAAACATAAAAGTAGATAGAGTCCCTTTGCTTGAAATCTTCATTTCAAAATCTGTTTTCAAAGTGGTAGCAGTGAATTGTGGAGCAGGGTTGGTGGAATGTTCATGTAAAGAAGTCAACGTGTGATGATAGGCCTCATCTCCATCTTGCTATGTATGGGAATCTTTATATTCTGGTCACATCTTTGGTGAGCATGCAAAGTGTTAGCTGGAATTGCCACTGAGTACAGTTTGACTGTGATTTGGTAGTGCAGTCTATGGCCATCAGTTCGTGCTGAGGGACAGAATGTACAGGAGTATCTGCACAAGCTCCTTTAAGACTAGAAAAAGACCTATTAACCTTGATTTAGTAAGAGAACATTGTCTGCTATTTAGTAAGCCTTACCTAAGTATTATCAGTGTGAGCTGCATCTGTAGAGATCTGTTTTCATGCAGCTGTGGCTTTTGAGAGTTATCATGCAAATGATCTGACGTCATGACACTCATTTCTTTGTGTGCATTGCAGTAAATGAGCTCTGCTGAGATGGTGACTGTCAAATGTAACCTGTAACCATGATGCTGAAATGGATGTTCCAAGAAAACAAAGAGGCAGAGGCAAATGAAGGGAAAATACATGGAAGGAGTGTAATTCTGACACAGTTTTTCCTAACCTGTTCTGCCAGAAGGCTTCCAAACCTTGTGGAGTTCTGCACAGATATGATTTCTTTCCACTGAACCCCTGAAAGAATCTTTTTAAATAGGTCAAACACAGTTTCCTTGCTTTAAAGTTCTGTATCTCTTGCTATTATGAAACTGTGAGCAACCTTGACAACAGAGAACTGAGCTGAGCTCCTGAAAATCTGCAGTCAGGAGGGGGTATTTGTGCATATGGTTCTGTTGGCTTTCAGTATTTTGTGTGTTTTCACATTGCAGAGGAAGGGAGTAAACCCAGAAAATTTGGAATGAATACTCTTGGATACTCTTATACAATAATAGTCTTTTATTTGGACAGATACAAGTATCATTTTTCTTGCTGTTATTGCAAGCTGATGTTTTCTCTTTGAAGCTCATGAAGCACGTTTTTTTCCCCCTTCTTTTCTGTTTATTCTTATTGTTTTGTTTAGTATTTGCTGAAATCCTTGTTATAAACAAGAAAAAGAAATACTTTTCTTCTGTGTGACCTTCAAGTCATGGAAGGCAGTTTTGTGGCTGTCATTTGATTCTGTCCCTTAAAGAAGTAGAATGTTATCTTCATCAAGGTTACTTCGCTTCAGTTCCATGTTTACTTTCAGAAGTAAATATGCATTGATCTTCATATATCAGTTTTCCTTTATTTAGGCCAAAGTTTGTTGATTATCTAGATGAAATGACTTTGTGACTTAAGGCTTAAGTATCTTCATAATGCAACTGTGATTTAGCAAAATCAAAACTGTTGAGTGTTGGATGAAAGCATATAGTGGATGCTGTCTTTTATCTTACATGGTTTTGTTGCTAGTCAGGATGGAAAGTAAAACTGCAGCTCTGACACAGTCAAGGATTAGAAAATGGAAAAGTCACTGTTCCCGTGAGAGATGTAACATGCATTTGTCACTGGTGGTAACTTCCCATTTGGTTGTTCTGAGCACGCATGAAAAGTGGATTTTTACTGCACAATTTAGTCTGATTTTGCAGTTAGTGTCAGGATCCTTTCTGCCCTAAGCTCATGCCAAACTTATGTTTCAGTTCTTAGCTTTGAATATCATCCTGTACGTGCCTTCAAAATGAAAGGGATGCAGTATTTCAGAGCTGGGCTGCCTTTGGCAAATATGTTCCAAAGCCAGGTTTCTGGTGTCCATAGCAACGTGTGGGAGAGGGAGGAGAGGCTGGACCTAAACGGGGACAGACGTGCAAGTAGAGATTTGGAATCTGCTAAGTGAGAAAAGAGCTTGAGGTTGAAGAAAGTAGAGAGAGAGGCAAGAAGAGAGATGAGAAACAGCAGTGGGCTGATTAAAGATGGTGAAGCAGAGGTTGTAGATGGGAAATGGGTTGATGCATTTATGCCTAATAGAGCATGCTAGTTGTTCAGGACCTGAAATAACACCCTGAAACTATAATAAAATGTTGGTGAAAATTACTGTCAGTGTTCCCATTTCCCTTTGCGCGATGGTACATGAAGCAGGTAATAGTGTGTCTCTGCTATTGTTTCTTCCATTAGCTCATGGGAAACATTTGTGCATTTCTCATTTTGTATCCTTAAGCATGTATATTGCATAATTTCAACTCGTATTTCTCTTACTCTCTGCCTTGTTCTCCCATGAGATCTTATTTTATTCACTGCATAGACTTGCTTTTGAATGTGTACTGCAGAAGGTGGAAGAGCTGAGTGTATGTGATAGGACTGTATGGAAGTGTGTGGTCCCACACAGGGCTTTTAAAGTTGTGTTCTGGAGCATAGGGCTATTTCCTTGGGAAGATTTTTGAGAAGTAGTAAAGTTGCCCAGGTCTGTGTCTAATGCTGTCGAACATAATATTTTATTGTGCCTCTG